>OX155975.1:12938634-13087485 GCA_944548615.1 Micropterix aruncella | reverse complement strand
TGTATTTTAACTTTGTCACGTCGCACTAGACGTTCAAAAATGGTACTATTTGGTGATTTGCGATAAGACCGCGCCGTTTACAGAGATAACGCGCGTCAATAGGGCCGTAACGGAGTATCCGTAAATTCAATTTTGTTTTAACGAATATCGTTTCAACGAAGAACTTTATTCCTGAAAACATCATATATTTCAGCGAAAAACAAATAAATATGTATTTTGTCAACGAATTAGGCAGACATTTTGAAATTTTGAGTTATTTATTGCAAAGAAACTCAATAATTAGTAATGACGCCATACACACTCAATTTTTCAACTCGAAAAACAGGTAAAATTGGAATAAAATGTACATAACATCACTGAATTCGGTTGATAAAGTGTTTTAGAATCAAATTTATTTACATATCTATTCATTATCCAACTGAAAACACTAAAAACATACAAAAAACTTCACAACCCCATGTCCGCCAGCGGCGGCCAACTAGCGATATTTGACAATGGAATTTTACCATAAATATCCGTTAAAATGACGTGCGACGTTATTCTAGCGATCATCTATGTATCTATGGTAATAATGAGATATTTCGTATGGATTTTAGGATGCGTTCGAATAAGAAATTAATATTATTCCAATATTGGTCGTTACGCAGCCAACGGTGTTCTGATTTGCAACCAAATTTGGTCGTTACGTAGCCGAATGGTTAACCGTTATTTTTTACTTTCCTGGCAAGGAATGTATTGTGGACGCACTTCTGTGTGTCTGTGTGTGTCTGTCTGTGTTTATTCTTCGACGATGGCGAATAAACGCTTCGTCCGATTGAGCTGAAATTTGGCATGCAGGCATCATTTGGTCATGGCAAGAGCTGAGAAGATTGTGGTTGAAATCGGCCCAATAGAGGGCGCTGTTCAGGGTTGGTCACACTCACGGGTCAACACCCATCCCGCGGCCTCCGTGCGGCATAAGCCAATCGATTGCGCACTCTGACTAACAGTCGGGGGAGTCTGGAAGCAGTACCGTTTCCTTTAGATCGTAGGTGGTTGCGGACCTTACGGCGACTACTCTTGAAACGACCATCGGCTACCCGATCCTGGGTGAACAGCCGGGCCAAGGATGCCGTGGTCCGCGATAGATTCGGTATACACCGTTTCACCGCTTCGAAAGGGAGAGGACCGCGCAAGCGACCTCGAACTCGTAATCAGTCGAGAGACTGGTGTAATTTGGTCGCAATGAGTGTAAGCCCGCTGGGTAACACTCCTGGCTATCTCGCGGTTAAGGGGTTGGCCTCTTACGGGTTTGTGGCGGAGCTTGACAGTGGACTGTTTTGTTTAATGCTTCTGCGCTCACTCCAGGGAGATTGAACGACTAATCTTTAATTTATTGTAACTCTCGGGTATTCAGGTCTGAAGCCAGGCTGGCGCTGAAAAATCGAATGTTTACCAGGGTGCTGTCGACCCCACCCGCTTGCGCTATATTGAGAGTCTAACCCTGTAGTGCATAAATAATAATTTCGCTGAAAGTTGCTAATTTGGGCGCCCATTAAAATGTTGGGCTGCGTGACAAGTCGCTAATGCCCGGCTCGCGGTGCCGTTAAGCTCAACACGTGAGCCATTCTCGGGGATTTATGCGGGCGGGGGTTTGCCATTATACGTCACCGCGAGCCGCTCCGCGACACTTGGCGCACTCTTTGGATGGGGGATGTCGTCCTACTCTTTCTGGGTCACTCTCTCTGTCCCTAAACTCTCCGAGTTGACGTATTGTCAACCTTAAAGGGAACGCACCGTATTGCTGCGGGGATTGGCAATGACCCTATTGGATCTACATAAAATGGAATTTACACTGTGAGAACCTCGAGGACAGATTAAGTCGGGCATGCATTACGAATCAAAAGGACAATGCTAAATGAAGTCGAGTCTAGAAATGTGTATTTTAGCTACTTTAAATTTATTTTAAGGCGACACGAGACCTCAGAAAAATATCCAAAATGGGCGGACACCCGAAAAAATAGGCGGAGTCCTTTTGTAGGGTTTGACCAATAAAAATCCAGCATTGACAAAGCGTCAAGCGCAGATCCCACGTCTGCTAGCGCTGGGAACCAGACGCATACTAAACGATCAATTGCAGCGCAGCGCAATTAAGAGAGAGAGAGAGAGAGAGAGAGAGAGAGAGAGAGAGAGAGAGAGAGAGAGAGAGAGAGAGAGAGAGAGAGAGAGAGAGAGAGAGAGAGAGAGAGATTAGACAGTGGATTGTTTTCGTCCCAAGTCTTCTACGCTCAGCTGCGACATGACTATCTAATATCGTTAACACTCTCTGAGGTGACGGGTTCGTCCGTTTTAGCTCCATGGAAGACGGAATGGCTCGATTTCGTTATAATTCACTAGAATGGCTCAGGTAGTAAATAACGCCCCTTGTATATGATGTTATATTTGGATATGATGTTTTTTTCGAGCCCGTGCTTGTTTCGGACTGTCATCTTTGTAAATTCACCTAAATCGACGCGGTTTAATTCCCTTAAGCCATTGTACGAACGCCGTTATGTACTTAAGCCCTTTAGGGTGGGGGTTTAGGGTTAGATTAGCAAGGGTATAATTCTGTGTTTAACCAGTCTTACATTTCACTACCATTACAAAACGTGAAAGCTCAAACTTCTTTTATAGTCAATTCAAACCATTCTAGAACGTAATGGTAAATAAGTTACATACCAATTTACATTTGGGTATAGAGATATCATTGCAGTCGTACACTAGACAGCTGTCAGCTACAACGGGCGAAACCCGTTACCCCAGGCTAGTATAACGATATATAATCGTTCTCTCGGCCTTGGGATGAACGTAGTGACTTAGAGACGTGGACAATTCACTATCCGCGCGGCGTCTGCTATATAAGCCAGGTTGTGACACCCCAAAACTTTCCCGGCAAGTAGCCAAGGACGGATTTCATAATTAAATACATAAATAAAATCGATGAGCGCCCTCTCTCTGCCGGCGGTCGAACCGGCTGAGTTTCATTGCGACACCTCATGCAGTTCGTTTCTCGGCTATCCTCGGGCAACACGACATTAATAATAGATTATAATATATGGCGAAATTTAAATATTATTAGTACAGCTTGTATATGAGATAACCAACCAAAGTGGGCCCGATTGCGTTTCTTTGTGAACTAAAACTAAAATTAGTCCAAGCGAACGAGACAGAGCAATACGTTAGAGCGGAGTATGAAACGAACGATCGTCGATAAATACTACCTGTTGAACTTATACTCGTCCGAATAAATTCGAGCATATTTCGTGCGGCGTAAGATTTGACCTTGGCGCGCAGTTTTAATGCGAAAAAGTGACAACCGGTCATCTCACACTCCGCTCTAGCGTATTGCCCCGTCTCGTTCACACGGACTAATTTCCGATTTTAGTTCACGAAGAAACGCAATCGAGCCCAGTATGTGTAGCAGAATATAGCAGAATATGTGCAGATTTCAATATCTATAATATAAGATTAGTCTTAATTATCACATTTATCCCTGTTCAGTTTTAGTTTTACGTTAACGTATTGTTATCGCGCTAAGAAAAAAATCGAGATGAAGAAGGACATGCCCATTTTAAGCTACCCTTAGACGATTGAGAGAATTTCTAGATTAAAGTCTGTCTGTGTGTCTCTGTGTGTGTGTGTGTGTGTTTGGCTATGTGTAAAAATTCCTTCACCTGGGAAGGAATCGTTTCCTACAACGTTTTTTTTAATGTTTGTTACTTCAGAACTCTGCCATTTATGAACCGATTTGGAAAATACTTTTTTTTATTTTAAAGGACATACTTACAGATTGATCCCATTTTATCAAAATCCTGTTCTGATGATAGGATAGATGAGGAATTGAGGGAATTCCACAAATATTATCATATGAAGTTGAAATTTACTTGTTGGTTCAATTTCAATGACAATGCATTTTTTATTATTATTATTATTTATTATTTATTAGTTTCAAATAGTATTCAAGGGCATTACAGATGAATCCAATTCGCCCTTGAATATTAAACGTTGCCCGAGGCTAGCCGAGAAACGAACTGCATGAGGTGTCGCAATGAAACTCAGCCGGTTCGACCGCCGGCAGAGAGAGGGCGCTCATCGATTTTATTTATGGTAAAAATGACCTGATTCTACACCCTTGGTTAGCTCCTAATGAGGGAACTCCTTAACGGTCAACAGCACAGACACGAAATTTTATATTCTCATTCAGTTATGATATCCCGTTCTAAGTATAATCATGACATGGCTGCTGCACCCAGGGTTTGCACCCGAAAAGGGAACTCCTCAACGGTCAACAGTACAGACAAGAAAATTTGTATATGCATTAAATTACGACAGCCCGTTCTAAGTTTCATCAAGACAGGACTGCGGCTCCCAGGGCTGGCTTCCAACTAGGGAGCTTCTCGACGGTCAACAGCACAGACACACAATTTTGTATACGCATTCAATTATAATAGCCCGTTCTACGTATCAGCTTGACATGGCTGCTGCTCTTATATAAAAAAATGTAGTTGGTTTTTTTGTTGTCTATTATTAATATAACTATCTATAAGTGTGATATGTTTTGGACTACTAATAATTTGTATCTTAAATATATTTTGCGATTATACGATTATATAATAGAATATTATATTAAAATTTATGAAAATAAAAAACAAAATGTAAACAGGAATGAACGCGATAATTAAGACTAATCTCATAAATACTTATCAACCTCTCAATCACATGAAATCCGCACATATTCTCCCTTAGAGGTTCTAAGAGGCCTCGAAGGGCCGCGTTTATCGTGATTGAAAAAGTTCAGCCCCCGCCTTCGTGGCGTTTGATTGAACGGCTCGGTGCGAAACTTTGTCTTGCCATTTTTACTCCTATTAAGAGGCCGTGTACGAAATCGATGTGAGCCGTGATACCTCTATAATCAATGGTATAATATAACTATAGGTAGGTAGGATTTTCGAAGCCAAAGAGATACGTCCACCCTTTGGAAGCGCTCGGCGGGGACTAGCTGAATTGAGGCGTGAATCGTATCATAGGCGAGTATCATAACGCGAGAATTAGATTGTTTTAAAAGACTTTATTGCCAGTTTTAATTAATGTTTTGCATTTTTTTTTTGAGGAAATGGATTTATTATTGAACTAAAGTTTATTTCTGTTGTTTTTATTTTATGAACGAGAGTTCTAAAAGGCCAAAATCAAAAGCATTTCTTCGCCCATTTTCTAAAAAAATTGACAAAGTTAAATATTTTTTTTATCAACAATTTTATATGAAAGTAGTAAAAAGTGATTCACTTATTTTATAGAGGACTTTCACAACAATACATTGTAATTTTTTTATATCGTTTAGATGTCAAAACGATTTGTAAATATCTTATATTCTAAACCTCTTACAGCAAAAAATCACAAACAGTCGCCGGTTTAAGGTCAATTAATCAATATTCTATAATAATTTTCAAAAAAGTAGCTCACTCATTAGACAATAATATAAATGATCTTTTATGTTGTGCGATAAAACTTATAGAAATACAGTATTTTAACCTTAAATACACGTCTGCAAAATTACGTAAATTCACGAAATGCGCAAAATTTCGTGTAAGGCCTCTAATATCCGTGCGATGATTCCCCGCCACTAGCCGGCGAGCCCATAATTAGATCGCTGCTTTAGCACATTTTCAAGTGCTAACTAACGAGCCACGCTAAGTTTGTTAAGTGAAAAAGTTTAACCGCCGCGTCTGCGGTGGCTAAAACTGAGCGCGATATGCGCTAAGCAGGTTAGAATCTAGCCTTTCGCTCGACGCACGCGTCTATATGGAGAAAAGCTGTGCGTCAGCGGTTGAAAATGTTCAATAGTTACGACATGGCATAGGTTTTCAATGTGAGACGTCATAAGAGCAGACAGAGCTAGACAACAGAGCCAGACAGAGCTAGACAACAGAGTCAGACATAGCTAGACAACATAACCAGACAACAGCTTGTAAAACGTATCAAAGATTTAGATCGTCTATTATGGGTGTGTTAGTAACTTAGTGCTTTTTCGCACCCTTCTACGCCGGCCAGGTTGCGCTGATAGCATTGTCCAGCGATTCTAATAATAATATATTTTGTCATCTATAAAAACATTTAAAATGGATGTTTTTTATAAGGAATTCATTGATTAAAAAAAACTATATTTTAAACAATGATAACAGTAACAGCATTCAATTATTAATGCTATTTATCACAATATTCAACTAAGCTGATTACATCACAGAAATAACATTGAGGGGTAGAATGGCGTCTATTAGTCTATCTGGATAATAAAACCCGTAATTATTACCTATTGAAACCGGTACACCAATTTAAAATTTACATCGTTATATAAATAATATTAACTTAATAAGAGCTATAACTAGGGATGTCAACTACAACGGGCGAGCCCGTCACGTCAGGAAGTTTTAACGATTAGTCGTTCTATCACCCTGGAGTGAGCGCAGAAGACTTGGACAGAACAGTCCACCGTCAAGCTCCTCCACAAACCCGTAAGAGGCCAACGACTTAACCGCGAGATAGCCAGAGTGTTACCCAGCGGGCTTACACTCACGCCCTTACTTCCGATTGCGACCAGATTACAAAGTATATCGATTGGTTACGAGTTCGAGGTCGCTTGCGCGGTCCTCTCCCTTACGAAGCGGTGAAACGGTGTATACCGAATCTATCGCGAACCACGGCATCCTTTGCCTGGCTGTTCACCCGGGATAGAGTAGCCGATGGTCGTTTCAAGATCAGTCGCCGTAAGGTCTGCAACTACCCCAGCTCTATAGGAAACAGTAGGTACTGCTTCCAGACTACCCCGACTGTTAGTTTTTCGCTTGTATGCAATTGTTCGCTTGTATGCTTGTTTTTTTTTCTTAAAACTGAATAAATGGGTTCTCGGGGTGGTACGGGGGGGTGGCTACCTTTCTTTACCCCCCGCGCGTATACCCTTCTGGTACGCGCGGGGTGTCGTTGCATGACATCCCGGGCAGATAAGACGACCACCGTCGTTATAACTGCCCGGGCGGTGGGTGGGTTCTCCACCCTCACCTGCCGCCTTGAAACCACTAAACTGTTAGTCAGAGTGCACAGTCGATTGGCAAACGCCGCACGGTGCGCAGACCATCTAGGAGCGCCAGAAAGTTGATTCCTAGGGGAAACTAACCCTAAGGCCAGAGTCCTGTCCGGGCTTGCACTTCATGCGTGGAGGACGCCGGATGGGTGTTGACCCTGAACAGAATGGGTCTTCCTGGCCAACTCAGCAAGGGCCTATGAGGGTGACCACCCTTCACTAAACTCCAATTTCTCGTGAGCGAAGGGTGGTTCTCATCAATAAGTTTCCTCCGTATTGAAAGTCGTTGTAGTTGAAGTTGAAGTATTTATTCAGAAGCTATGTGATCGGTTGCCAGTTCGTAACGCCTTGTTTTGATATTTCGCCGGTGTGTAGGTAGTGTGGGCTCGAGGTGATGTCGTGGTTGTGTCGTCGAAGTGTGAAGCTTGAAGATCGCGGATAATATATGACTGAGCGATGTATGAGCGCGTACTTAGAGCGGGCGACGGCCGCTGAGAGGATGATGATGATGTGTAGCCGCGGTAACTGTCCACTAGGGGAATGATATTGATCGATCGGAATGTACTGCGTTTTATATCGTGTGAATGATGCAATGGTCACTGTGTGGGGGAAATTAATTGTGTCAAATTGTATCGATCAGAAGAAATGGCATTAGTCATCGGTTGACTGTGCATAAAATGCCGAATTTAGTTGGAATTCAATTGCAGTTGACTCGTGTATATTTGAGCGTATTTGCGGTTTCGATTCTATAGAAATTACTTCTTTTGTTGTGGGTATGTGGGCGAAGTCCTTACAGGCCCATTAGCCCCCAAATAAAAGCTTTGATCTAAACATTTGTTTGTTATTACGTTACTGTGTTATTTGAGATACAATACCATATAAGCACGTTTAAAGCGCCATTTTTAGGCGCCGTCTTACTAGCATACCACGAACGCCCCATAATAAACATACTCGTAAGAGAAAATGAATCAATGATGGAGACAATGAGTACCATCTATGGACACGTTATATTTCGTGAAAAAAAAAGTTTTCAAATCGTAGTACGACATTGAGCAATCTAATAATAATTATATAATATTTAAATATATGAAAATAGGAAACTAACACTAAACAGGACTTATTATTGCGATATTTAAGGTTAATCTCATAAATACCCTTCAACCTCTCAATCACCTGAAATCCGCACATATTCTCCCTTAGGGGTTCGAGGAGGCCTCGAAGGGCCGCGTTTATCGTGATTGAAAAAGTTCAGCCCCCGCCTTCGTGGCGTTTGATTGAACGGCTCGGTGCGAAACTTTGTCTTGCCATTTTTACTCCTATTAATATCCGTGCGAGGATTCCCCGCCACTAGCCGGCGAGACCATAATTAGATCGCTGCTTTAGCACATTTTCAAGTGCTAACTAACGAGCCACGCTAAGTTTGTTAAGTGAAAAAGTTTAACCGCCGCGTCTGCGGCGGCTAAAACCGAGCGCGATATGCGCTAAGCAGGTTAGAATCTAGCCTTTGGCTCGACGCACTCGTCTATATGGAGAAAATCTGTGCGTCAGCGGTTGAAAATGTTCAATAGTTACGATATGGCATAAGTTTTTAACCCTACGAGTAGCGGCATAATTTGATGGCAGACCGCGGCAATTTATTGGAATTTCTTGCAATATCGCCGCGCTCGATAAAAAGTACTATAACTATGGAACTACTACAGCAATCATAACAAGACCAACTGTGCAATAATTGCATTGAAATTTCGTATATAGAAAGTTATAATCTCATTTTGTAAAACAATTAGATAAGTAATTAAATACATATGAGGAGGTCGAAAAAGTGAAAAAAACTCGGCATTTCTTCTAACTTGTACTTGTCTTACGGAAAAATGCGGAACCCTATTTACAAATCGTAAATACTACCATGATATTTATTAGATTCTCTATCAAAAATGATATTTTGTTTTGCTTATTTACATATAAAAATATTTAAATATTAGCTCATAAAAACCAATAAAATTTTTGATGATTTCTCGAAAAAAAAAAAATGATGTTTGACAATGGAATTTTACCAGAAATATCCGCGAAATGACGCGCTAAATTATTGTAGCGGCCGTCTATGTATCTATGGTAGTAATGAGATATTTGGTAAGGATTTTAGGATGCGTTCGAATGAGAAAATAATATTACTGTCCGGGAGCAAGCCACCAATATTGGTCGTTACGTAGTCATCGGTGTTCTGATGTGCAACCAAATTTGGCCGGTACGTAGCCGAAGGGTCGTGAGACGTCATAAGAGGCAGACAGAACTAAACAACAGAGCCAGACAACAAAGCTAGACAACAGCTTGTAAAATCTATTAAAGGTTTAGATCGTCTTTTATGGGTGTGTTAGTAACTTAGTGCTTTTCGGCACTTTTCTAAGCCGGCCACATGCAGTGGCGCTAATAGCATTGTCCAGCGATTATAAGAAGAATCTCTTTGGCTATCTATAATAACTTTGATAATGAATATTTTTTATAAAGAAATTATTCATTTAAGAAAATATTGTTGCTGAGTTGGCCATTAAGACCAATTCTGTTCAGGGTTGGTCACACTCACGGGTCAACACCCATCCGGCGGCCTCCACGCATGAAGTACAAGCCCAGGCAGGACTCTGGCCTTAGGGCTAGTTTTCCCTAGGAATCAACCTTCTGGCGCTCCTGGACGGTCTGCGCACCGTGCTTCCAGACTCCCCCGTCTGACTAACAGTCGGGGGAGTCTGGAAGCAGTACTGTTTCCTATAGAGCGGGGGTGGTTGCGGACCTTACGGCGACTGCTCTTGAAACGACCATCGACTACCCGATCGCGGGTGAACAGCCGGGCAAAGGATGCCGTGGTCCGCGATAGATTCGGTATACACCGTTTCACCTCTTCGTAAGGGAGAGGACCGCGCAAGCGACCGAATCGAATTCGTAACCAATCGAGAGACCGGAGTAAACTGGTCGCAATTGGAAGTAAGGGCGTGAGTGTAAGCCCGCTGGGTAACATACCTGGTCATCTCGCGGATAAGTGTTGGCCTCTTACAAGCATGTGGCAGAGCTTGACGGTGGACTGTTTTGTCCAAGTCTTCTGCGCTCACGTTAACACTTCCTGAGGTGACGGGTTCGCCTGTTGTAGTTGACAGCTCTATTTGTCGGAATATCAATTAAGTAGTTTTCTAAATGTCCAAATGTACAAATCTCACATAATTAACATCAATATATCTTGTTTAGTATTAAATGAAAGATCTGATTGAGTACATTCCGGAAATATATATGTATCTGATGTATCTATATGGATAAATACATAAACCACAAATATTTCATAAAAAAAACCATAATAAATATATTTATCAATACAATAGTTCACTTTCTAAAACGGCAGACGTGTTTTTTTAATTCTTTTTAATACATTTACTTGTTAGCATACACAAAACAACTGAGAATACCTAATCTAATAAGGCCGGTCGTACATGTACGGTTTCCGTATTCGCTTTCCGAATTTGGAATACCGACTCGGAATTCCGTGAACCTACCACTCACGGAAATTCCGATTAGGAATCGCACTAGCGCTGTGCCACCTTATAGCCGTAACAGACACTGGGATTTGGTACGGCGGAACGAATCCGTGGACCAAATCCGTTCTTGAAACAGACGACCGGACCGGACAGTATATAAATGAGCGCACGCCCGGCTTTTCGAACGCGAAAAGTCGGAGCGGCTTTTCGAACGCGACTTCGAGGCGTTTCGAACCCGACTAGCCAATAAGCGGCCAGCCCCGACGGTCCAAGCACTGATTTTGTACGGAGCGGATCATATCCGACGTGCCGGCCGTCCACACGCACGGATTTGGAACGGAGCGGACCATATCCCCTCCGGACCGCCGCGGAAACAAATAATAATAATTATGGTCGCCGGACTACTATGCAGACGGACAGATATGGTTCGGAGCGGACAAAATCCGCGGTCCGGCAGTACCAAATCCGAGCGTGTGTTACGGGTATTAAGTCTAAAGCATAGCTTACGAATTTTTTTCGCGTATGCTATTACGAAGCTCATCAAAGGACATATTGATATTCTGTAAAAATCAAAGAATGCGTCTTGGTGTGCTCGTAATGTTGGCCCTCTTAAGATATCATAGACTCTCCTTTATTCTCGAAGCATTCAATGGATGTATACAATAACTACAATTCCTCTTCTTCTTGTTAAGAGGCCGTACAGGAAATTTTGCGCATTTCGTGAATTTACTTAATTTTGCAGACGTGAATTTAATGTTAAAATACTGTATTTCTATAAGTTTTATTGCACAACATAAAAGATCATTTATATTATTGTCTAATGAGTGAGCTACTTTTTTGAAAATTATTATAGAATTTTGATTAATTGACCTTACACCGGCGACTGTTTGTGAATGTTTGCTGTAAGAGGTTTAGAATATAACATATTTACTAATCGTTTTGACATCTAAACGGTATAAAAAATACAATGTATTGTTGTGAAAGTCCTCTATATAATAAGTGAATCACTTTTTACTACTTTCATATACAATTGTTGATAAAAAAAATATTTAACTTTGTCAATTTTTTTAGAAAATGGGCGAAGAAATGCTTTTGATTTTGGCCTTTTAGAACTCTCGTTCATAAAATTAAAACAACAGAAATAAACTTTAGTTCAAAATCAATCCATTTCCTCAAAAAAAAAAATTCAAAACATTAATTAAAATTGGCAATAAAGTCTTTTAAGACAATCTAATTCTCGCGTTATGATACTCGCCTATCATACAATTCACGCCTCAAGTCAGCTAGTCCCCGTCGAGCGCTTCCAAAGGGTGGATGTATCTCTTTTGCTCCGAAAATCCTACCTACCTATAGTTATATTATACCATTGATTATAGAGGTATCACGGCCCACATCGATTTCGTACACGGCCTCTTAAGTGACAGCAAATATTCAATAATAATTAATTCGTCGCCATTTATTTATATTGCCGCGAGGAGTCCCTCTAGGTACACGCGGTAAAAAAATTCAAACGAAAAAAAATCGTCTGCTGTAGTCGGTATTCCAAATTCAGAAATAAAATACGGAAATCGTACGTGTGCGACCGGCCAAACGTGGGAGCTCTTGTTCCACAGCGAGCGAGGCAATGTGGCTCGCATCGCTTCTTCAGTTAATCTACATGAGTATCCACTAGATGGCAGCATTTGTATATTTGAATAAATATTGTCGGAACAGCAAATATACACTGAGCGGCATTATATCCCGAACGCCATTCCCTTATCTTTACCTACGTGTACGTTTAATATACTACTTGTTTATTAAATAATTATAGCAAGGTTTTAAAACTAGCTTTGATTATTTATTTTATTTGTTTATTTATTTATTTAATAATAACTTACTATAAAACATTGATTTTGCTTACAAAAATAGCTGGAAACGAATGGCAACACCTTAACCTTATGCTTATTTGATTCTGTCACCCAACTGGAACGAGACCGTTCTAGGGCAGAAAGGGTATTAGATTGCCCAATGCCTTACTACGTTTTGGCAGCTAGGATTTTACTACGAAAAGCAACGCGTAGCTAGCGTTGTGATGTTAGAACATAGCGAAAAGCAACGCGAAAAGCAACGCGAAAAGCAACCGATATATAACAAAAAACATTATTTTTTTCGTATGTTCAGGAACCCAATAGATGGTGTTCTAAACAAGCCTATACGGTATCCTGTCTCAAAATAAAATATTAATATAAAAGCAAACGAATTTTAAAATCTATTTTAATATAATTTACCTAAAATTTACAGTTTTATGTGATATATTATACATAATAATTACGTGCTCTAAAGTTCAAATATAATAATAGATGGCATTATAATCTCTCTGCAGTATTCGTGTGATGTAATCATCGTATATAAAAATGTAATTAAGTGTTATTTTTGTTATCATTTGTTAAATTATTGGGTTTTTATAATCAACTAGTTATTTTTGAGAAAAATAATGATAATCAATGTTATTGTAAATGACCATTTAAATTGCTATTAGTTTCGCTGTACAGAGCTATCAGCGCCACCTGCATATCGCTGGGGTAGAGGGGTTGCCAAAACGTCCTATGGTATTGAGTAATCTAATCATATATATATATATATATATATATATATATATATATATATATATATATATATATATATATATATATATATATATATATATATATATATATATATATATATATATATATATATATATATATATATATATATATATATATATATATATATATATATATATATATATATATATATATATATATATATATATATATATATATATATATATATATATATATATATATATATATATATATATATATATATATATATATATATATATATATATATATATATATATATATATATATATATATATATCACAATGGAAGTTGGTATACATATAAATTGGTATGCATAGGTATTTGAGAACGGATATAAAATGGACAACGCCAGGTAATACGACTATATAAGTATTCTATATAATCAATGGAACTAGGTAAGCAGGGTTGTCATACCTTTACATATTATGTCTTGCACGCCACTGACATCCTGAATGGATAATATAAACTGACCCTAATGGTCTGTGCGACGCGCAGGTTGGGCATTATAGTGTCTGCATTGCAATTCGGCCATCCATAAAGTGTAAGCCAAAGCCCTAGCTGATGGCTCTCATTAATCGGTGAGTTTGACAGTAGACGGATCTCTGCAGTGTGCTCTGGGACAAATGACACTGCCGCCGCGCGGTTAGTAACAGTGTTGCCAGGGTAGACGAAATTTATTCCGTACACTGAGATTGTGAGGTATCCATACTCCCAATTTGCCGCGTTACCTAATTTCTCCAGGTGGCGGAAAACAGTTAATGTTTCTGTTATACCTGGTATTGATTGATGGGTTTTTAAAAAGTTGTCTTCAAGGTCGGAAAGACGTCCCGCCCCGAAGGTCGGAAGCCGCTCTTCGTAAGTCGTAAAGTTTCTGTTATACCTCTTATTGATTGATAAGGATAACCGTTATAATGTAGTCCACGCGTCTTTTCGGTATATATGGATATGTAGGATATTCTAGATTTAGGTAATGTCGGACTCGGTAGAATTCGTTCGCGGCCCTTGATTTTTCCACTGTATATTGGTCGTAATTTTCTAGCGATCTTCTATGTATGCAGAAATGCGATACGGAATCACTTTATGTCGTTTTATTAAACATAGGACGCGATTAATTGGTTTAAACCTGCTTCTACTATCATTTTTCCACAAGACAATTAAGCGTCCTATGCCTGTGATTCATAGCTTGCGTTCAGCGGGGGCGCTCTTTTCGTAAAAAAAGTGACCGCATTTATTGCAGCATTCGAAATGCACAAAATGCACATCTGTCAAGTTCACAAGTGAGCAAGTTTGAAATCCCCGAGAATTGAGCAATCCCAAGTTCTACTCAATGCTGACATTGATCCATATCGCTATATGATGTCATGCACGCAGCGACAAAAAAGCACAACGCATTCAAATCTCAGAAGCCACACGCCTTATGGAGTGGTTGGTAGGACGTACCGGCTATAGTGGTTTTCTTGCAATGCTAATAGCTGCTCCAGGTTTTATTCGTGCGTCGCCCAATATCCAATAATTATTGTCTTTAAAAAAGTATTAATATTCATAATTCTAAATTAATATTCATAGTAATAAAAATAATGAAACATTTTATATAATTTATTTTGCTAAATTAATATTCCAAAAAATTCTATTCGTTTCTGGCCCTATAGATTTTATTCCTAGTGGCGGCGAAGAAGAAGAACGAAAAATAACCTGATCATAAAACAACTAAGACATATCACGGCGAATAATACTGAAAACGCTGCTTTGCTATAAGTTGTATAAGTTTGTCATAATACTGTGTTTGTATATAAGTTGTTTTTCTTTAACCAATTCATTGTGTAATTTTATTTTTAGCATAATAAAAGTTATTCTTGTGTATTATATTATTCTATACTTGTTTATTAAAATAAATATACAACTATAATAAATCATTCCAACTTGCCGCAACTTTCTTTTCCATTATACACTTGTTGAATAATAATGCCAGGATACAGCGAATATTCATCGTCGGGAGGCTCAATAAAGTGTTAGTATATGAAAATGTTATTATGGGTAAAACAACAAGAAGCGAGCTGGCGATACGGATTACTTGGTATGCAGGAAGGCTCTGGTCTCAATATACACGTCGAACTGATGCTCATTATGCTGTCAATACAGATTGACGCGTGACAGGAATATATTTCTCGTCAGACTAACACAAAGCCTTCATTTTGTGTACGAATATACCGGTATCTGATGTTCGAAATTAACTCCATACTACGTGTATTGCATGTAGAAGTATGTGGGCTATCCTATAATTATAATAACGAAAACAGTTTTCTTTCCGAGCGCAAACTCGATTTTACTTACATGGATCGGGACAAAACCCAACACCAAAACCCAAAAAAACTAGAAAGTAAATGCAATATAATAATAAATTACAAGTGTTTCGTACTAAGTCAAAACTTTTGTAGCGTGACAACTCATATCAACCCCTCGAATGAATGGCGATTAGCTCGGGTTGCCTACGGCAAAATGTATATAAATTTATATTTACACACACATTTACATTTACATAGAGCGGGGTTTACTATAGAGCTATACCATTACTATAGAGCGGATTACTATAGAGCGGCGCACATTTACATTTATATTTATGTTTATATAAATTTATATACATTTTGTATACATTTTGCCAAAGGCAACCCGAGCTGGTCGCCTCACATTCGGGGGTCAAGCTACAAGCCGAACGCAACCAACTATTGAAGAGAGGACTGCTGGTCGAACGCCGCCACACATTCGTTAGACCAGAGGTACCCAAACTATTTTGTGACGTAGACTACTTGCTGTTTTCCGTAGACCCCTGCCTAAAAAATATTTAATTTTCCTAAACCTTTAAATGTGATTTTGTCAGCTGGCACAGTACTGGTCACTTAAATGTGGTTTTTGGTAAAGTGCACAGTTGTAAAACATTAAAAACATATACAATTTTTAGTTGTTGATTTCTAAGCGTCCGCGACTTTGAAGTATGAAGCAGTTTGGAAAGCCGCACATAACTGCAAATTTAGCACTATCTCTCACACGAATACGAATTGAAGTGCAATTTTTTCACAAATCTCATTCGCACCTACCCTCGTTGGTCAAGTACGCTGGCCTCCTCCATCGACTAGTGATGCAATTTGATTTCCTTCCATGACACGAAAGTCAACACCAATTAAGTCTGTCTGAGTAACTTCTGGTGGTTTGAAACGATTTGAAATCGAGATGTCTCAGGAAGTATGTATATTAAAGTTAAAACCGTGATAATTTAACCGTTACAGTAGATTCGGACTAATTTCTAACTGGCACAATTTATTAATATAAATTAAAAACAATTTAGGCTCAAGAGTATTTCCTTGAGGAACACCGTAACGATTTTATCTGTATATAAATTGAAACTACTGTTTTCATAACCAGCTGCAAAATAACTTTATATTTATTTATATAAGTAGTAATGCAAATATTAAAAAAATAAGAGTTAACAATTTCGGCGTAGGAATAATGCACAAAAATACTCATAAAATTGAATCAATAGCAGAAAAAAGAAAACATCGCATAGTCTAGTGGCAACGTCACCTAACTAGGCCAGGACCTGTTCTAAGGTAAACGTTTATTTTTGAATGTGCTTGCAAGAATTCCGTGTTTTAAAAAAGGCATATATTCCATGTATGCACAAAATAATAGAATTGCGAAACCATATTAAAAATGACTAAATACTTAAATTAAATATTTAAATTAAAGTTGGAAGTAGAAAATTAAAATGTCAGCAAATAAATTCTAATCAGGAAAAAAACAAAACAATTTAAAATAGTCAACATTAGAATAAACATTTAAACAAAATAGTCCTACATTTTACTTAGAACTAAGATAAAATAGTGTTAAAACTAAAACAAATTATCTCTTAATATACATTAAAACAAAAAAATAGTAATAATTAAAAAAATTTAAATAATAATAATATAACATAATAAAATATAAGATTCAAAATATTCAAATGTCCAGGATAGATTATAATGTCCAATATTTTTTAAATTCCTTGGCTTCCCTCTTTTATAAGCCAGTTTCTTAGCAGCATTTTAAAGTAGGTCTTATTTTGCGCCGATTTTATGACGCCAGGAAAAGCATTGAAAAACCTTGGGGCAATGAATGCATGTGCGCTGACCAAAAGTATTAATATCTTCGGAATACCTCGTTGATAGGGTATTTTGTGAAAAAATATTTATCTGATTGAACTTAATATATGATAGTGATGTTTTTGACTATTCGGCTACGTAACGACCAAATTTGGTTGCACATCAGAACACCGTTGACTACGTAACGACCAATATTGGCGGCTTGCTCCCGGAGCGCACAGTAATATTATTTTCTAATTCGAACGCATCCTAAAATCCATACCAAATATCTCATTATTACCATAGATAAATAGACGGCCGTTAGAATAATTTCGCGCGTCATTTCGCGGATATTTCTGGTAAAATTCCATTGTCAAACGTCATCAATATTTTTTTTCGAGAAATCGTCAAAATATTTATTGGTTTTATGTGACAATATCTAAATATTTTTGTAGGTAAATAAGCAAAACGAAATATTGCCTTTGTTAGAAAATGTAATAAAGATTACAATTGTAAGATCAGTCTTTAAAATTTCTAAATAGGGTTCCGTATTTTTCGTAAAACAAGTTAGAAATGCCGAGTTTTTTTCACTTTTTAGGTTTTCCCATATTCATAATTATCTAATTGTTTTATAAAATGAGATTGCAATATTCTATATACGAAATTTCAATGCAATCATTGCACATTTTTTAATGATTGCTGTTGTAGTTCCATAGTTATAGTACTTTTTGTCGAGCGCGGCGATATTGCAAGAAATTCCAATAAATTGCCGCGGTCTGCCATGAAATTATGCCGCTACTCGAAGGGTTTATAGTTGCCTAGTATCCAACACATTATATTCATTGAAAAGATCTTCCGAAGGATAACGATACGGCTTTCGCATGATAATCTTTACAATCGACTTTTGTGCAATATCTAAGGAGTTGTGAGGGACCACCCCTCACTAGACTCCAAATTGTTCGGTGTGAGGTGGTGGTATCAACTTACGAGTTATCTCCGTATTGAAAAGCGGTTTTGAATGAAGTAGAAGTTATTTATTGGTTGAAAGTTTGATATTGCCAGTTTTAACGCTTCCCGAACAGTTTACGTAAACGCGAGTGTATAGATGCGCGACCGCGGTTACGAGGATATATGGTTGAGGATTGTATGTGTGCTCCTAGTAGCTTGTACTGGGCACGGCTCCAGCCTGTGGGATTGTAGACTGATGCTTCGTGACTGGGAAAGATAAGAAAAGGAAACCAAGGAGCCGGATTCGTTGACACACCTCGTGAGAACGGTACCGAATATGCCGTCGCAACCTTGAGGGAAGGTGATCACTCGGGAAATGATAATTTGGTTGCTTTTTCGCCAGTTTATATAGGCCGATAAATGATGCAATCCAAAATATCCCGAGTAAAAGTTTTGTTTCATCGTGCTGATTCATGGCTGCACGGGTTAAAATAATAGCTGAATTATGTCAGTGTATTTCACTGGAAATCGATGCATTTGTTGATCGAATGTAATGGACTTAAGGTACGTTACAGAGTAATGAATGGTTTTAGAACAACCGCCTATCCTATCATCCCGTATCCAGTAGTTATTATGTCCCGTATGTCACGTGAAACGTTCTGAATTTCCTTTCGCGCTCAATTTTCATCGTTTGCACCTTCGCTGATTTACTGGAAAACTTTCCTGAAAAAAAATCCCAACATAATGGGTAAAAAAGGGTCGACCGCCGTGATATTTTACCCGGCGGGGCTACAATCGCTGAAATAAGCGATGATTATTCCCAGTCCGACCCTGCGCTGCGGTTTCAGTCATCCCCCGAAAGCGGACGTACGTGACGTCGCACCGCCGTGGCCAATTTTCACCCCGCCGACAACCTTTCATCTTATTGACGACGTAAGCGTGACTACATACGTTCGAGTTATATTTATTTATAATAGTAAATCTAGTAGCTCATGAGCCAGGGCCGGTATTTTTATGGAAAAAATACTTGTGAAGGTCCACAATGGCCAATGTTCCGTTTCTAGCTGGCTTAAATTAAGCTGGGGCTAAAAATTAGGAACTTAAGGTGACATGATACCTGGGAAAGACCATATCCAAAGTAAATAAATTAATAGTTTAAAAAAACACGCTTTTATAAATGCACGTAAAACCAAAAAAGGTTTGTTATAACCTTGAAACCTGATCGCGTTCAAAGTCCATTACGTGACCTTTGTCACAAGTGCAAACACGACTATGATACGATATTCCATCATGGAATGCCGCATCCTGTCTTCCGGCTTCATCGTCAAACCTTGAAACTTAATCGTGGTCAAAGTTCATTACAAGACTTTTTTAACAAGTATAAACACAGCTATGATACGAAGTTCCATCATGAAGTTCCAGTTCATATCTTCCGACTCCATCATCAGATCAGTTCGACAGTACCATATTATTGTATTATCATCAGAACTACATACAGCTGCCAATTTTCATGACGCTACGATCCTTGGAAGATGGTTGAATTAGTTACCTTAGATTCCATTACATAGTTACATACAGGTCGACCAAAGCGTGTTAATAAAATACAAACGGGGCTGCTATGGAATTCACCGACCGAAGTCAGGCCATCATAATACTATTTATAAACTTCTGAGGGGTGAGCAGTGGATTCCGGACTAACGACCGGCTGTGGTAGGTTTAGGACAGCTGTCTTGCCACATGTGAGCGTTCACCTTACCACCTATTCACTCCCGCTTCGAAGCCATAGAATTTGAGATGCGCAAATCGCGGTTTTATATATTTTTAATAGGTATGAGTTGATTATTTTTCTGGAAAGACCAAGATCTTTAAAAAGGTGAAATAGAGATTTAGCTGGCAGGCCACGAGCGCCAACTTCCACCGCGTGAAGGTGAACAGTGAAGCCGTTCCGGATTGCGGCATGTGCGAGATCATGGTATTCATTTAATTTGTACTTGTGGTCTTTTGGGACATTTGATTCCCATGGAATAGTTAATTCTAAAATAAGGGCCATCTTCCGAGATAGAGAATAAAGAGTTATATCTGAACGGAGGGCTGTGCATCCGAGGCTTTCAGGGAATTTTTACTGCTTAGAGACCGAATCGACCTGCAGAATCCAATCTGAAGCTTTATCAATCATTGAGAAAGGTTTTGTAGTTAATTGTTTTTTGCCTTTAGTGCCATCCTGCACAAACTGTATTGGGGGGTTTGGAGGATACTGTCAAACCCTTGTTGGCACGAGCCACTGAAAGGCTAATTACCTCGCGAATAACAGCGAATAACTTTAGTTTTATGAATTTTATGAATCATCAATTAAAAAAAGTTTCTAAGCGAATTCCTCAATGAGGAACCAATGTACATTTTAGACTCAAAAAAGTTGCTCATTGCCTTAGACATTCAGGCTTTAAATTGATTTCGAAAACTTTCAGGCGCGATTACTCCTACGATGTAATCGGTGAGTGTGTATTATATTGACTGGTTAATTGTCTTGCATCGCACTTAGCCACTTTTTATATTTAGGCCCTAAAATAATTACATTTAATTAAAACGTGAGAGCGCTCTGAGAGTTACGCTAAATATGCTTTACCATTATACCACCACTGCGCAAAGACAGTTATTCTGTGCTAGCGCTGCGATCGAACGTTTAGTATGCGCCCTGTCGCCGGCGCGAGTAGACGTCGCATCTGTGAATGACGCTTCGCCAACGCTGAATTTTTATTGGTTAAACAATAAAAAAAATATCCCGCCTATTTCTTTGCATGTCCGCCCATTTCGGATTATTACAGAGGTCTCATGTCGCCTTAAACATTATTATTTCAGAGATCTCGTTATCTTATTGGTATTCTGTTTCATCAAAATTAAGAATCGGTCTTAAATCTTAAAGTTTTCCTTTTCGTCTATGGCCGTTCCAAAGCGTGGTCTTAATTTCAGTCAGTTACTCGTTCGACTGACCGTCGTCGTCTCTTCCCCACATTTTCGTTTGTTATAAAATATGCAAAAATGAATGTTGTTTTATAAAGGACTGATTGATTATTATAAAACCCAATATTTTGACCAGCGATGACAATATTTACATTTAATTATTATTGCCAAATATTGCATTTTTTATATAAAATAAAATATCATCAATAGATGTCACTCTATCTAGATAGATCAATAAGTCTATCTAAATATTAAAGTGCCTAATTATGACCTATTAACACTTGTAAACAAAATTAAAATTTACATAACTCTGCAAATATTATTAAAATAATATTATTTCAAATAAAAATTAAAATATTTAAATAATAATACAATAGGCGTATTTATAGTGCTCGCGTAACGTTCCCATACGGTGCACCTCCATGACGTTACCACATACCTAATATATATATATATATATATATATATATATATATATATATATATATATATATATATATATATATATATATATATATATATATATATATATATATATATATATATATATATATATATATATATATACACTACTGTGAAAAAGTCTTCGAACAGTTACCCACAAAATAAACGAGGTATCATATTTTTGAAAGTAACTAAGTGAGCCCATTCCTTTTTTTTGTCGGGCTTGTTCATTCATCGGAGGAGTCATAAAACTTCATAAGACATTTCTGCAACTTACCTGGGTTGGGAAACAATTTAGAAGAGTGGACAATGGTTAAATTTTCACAAAATACCGTTCTCGTCTTTACCTGAAAAAGGGGTTGTATTTAATACTAATGTTATTTTTGAGTAGTTGCATATTGAGCACGTCGCAAAACGGTTATTGTGAAATAGATTTTGATTCTTTCTGCGAATATTAAAAAAATATATAATTCGAAATTCCGTCGTTTAACGCAAGATAACCAGCCTATAAATCATCCTATAAACGGATTTCTTTACAAACCTTATCAAATATAACAATATTATACTGTTTTCTACAATATTTCTTTACAATTTTTTAATATTATACAATTTTATATAGGTTTACCCTATTTTGATAACATTATACAATCTTTATTACAAACTCCTCTGCCAGAAATTAAGATTGAAGTTTCTTCTTTCATTTCATTGAGCATATGGAGGTTTTTTTATTTTTATTTCGATTTAATGGCTCGTTGATAACAAACTCAGCCAATTGTATCATATTTTAAATGTTGGTAGCATTCGAAATTTGAATTATTTCGTAATGTCACTTTCATTTAGAAAACGGCTTTGCCGAAGTGATCAATAGTTTAATTTTTTATTTTTTCGCTTAATTCGTCTCAATTGAAGGCATTTTGTGTTGCATAAGGATAAGCCCTATTTATGAGATATATGGATGAATAGTGATCGTTAGTCGACTGCAAAAGGACCTTTAAACTTACATTGCACCGTCGAAAGTCGTGCACATCCGTAAGTATATCTCATTCAAACATAAGCATTTCCCAATACAAGCTGGGATTTCCTTCGCTACTTTTTAAGTAGCTTTTACTAATTTTATTTTAAATAAAAACATCATCCTATAAACGGATTTCTTTACAAACCTTATAAAATATAACAATATTATACTGTTTTCTACAATATTTCTTTACAATTTTTTAATATTATACAATTTTATATAGGTTTACCCTATTTTGATAACATTATACAATCTTTATTACAAACTCCTCTGCCAGAAATTAAGATTGAAGTTTCTTCTTTCATTTCATTGAGCATATGGAGGTTTTTTTATTTTTATTTCGATTTAATGGCTCGTTGATAACAAACTCAGCTAATTGTATCATATTTTAAATGTTGGTAGCATTCGAAATTTGAATTATTTCGTAATGTCACTTTCATTTAGAAAACGGCTTTGCCGAAGTGATCAATAGTTTATTTTTTTATTTTTTCGCTTAATTCGTCTCAATTGAAGGCATTTTGTGTTGCATAAGGATAAGCCCTATTTATGAGATATATGGATGAATAATGATCGTTAGTCGACTGCAAAAGGACCTTTAAACTTACATTGCACCGTCGAAAGTCGTGCACATCTGTAAGTATATCTCATTCAAACATAAGCATTTCCCAATACAAGCTGGGATTTCCTTCGCCACTTTTTAAGTAGCTTTTACTAATTTTATTTTAAATAAAAACATCATCCTATAAACGGATTTCTTTACAAACCTTATCAAATATAACTATATATATATATATATTTATATATATATATATAGATATATATATATATATATATATATATATATATATATATATATATATATAAATAAATATATATATATATATATATATATATATATATATATATATATATATATATATATATATATATATATATATATATATATATATATATATATATATATATATATATATATACCTATATATATATATATATATATATATATATATATATATATATATATATATATATATATATATATATATATATATATATATACATATATATATATATACATATTTAAAAAAAACACCGTTTTATTTTATAAGTGCAGCAGCCATGTCATGATAAAACTTAGAACGTTCTATCATATCATTGAACGCATATACAAAATTTCGTGTCTGTGCTGTTGACCCTTGAGGAGTCCCCTCGTCGGGAGGCAACCATGGGTGTAGAATCAGGTCATGCTTACTATAAAAAATGCATTATTATCGGAACTAAACCAACATGCAAATTTTCAACTTAATATGATAATATTTGAGGAGTTCCCTGAATTCCTTATGGATCCCATCATCTGAACAGGATTTTTGTAAAAATGGGACTAACCTAAAAGCATATTCTTTGAAATAAAATAAGACTTTTTCAAATCGGTTCATAAATGACGCAGTTATGATAAATACAACATTAAAAAAATAACAAACATTACAAAAAAAACACAACCGAATTTATAACCTCCTCCTTTTTTTGAAGTCGGTTTAAAAGTTGCCATATTGAACATAATGATCAAGTTTAATCTTAATTTTGAACATAATAATCAGCTGCGTTTCGTAGTAATATATTGCTTTTCATACTTAGTGACCCGATCACCTATAATATACACTATATAATGATAGATAATACTAATAGTACCTGCGTGTATCCGTATATACCTGTTTTGTAGCGAGTATCTGAGTAACGAGAACAGGAAGGTTCGTTAATATTTCCAGTCCGTTTATTTCACGTTTCGTCGTGTAAAAACGACTGCGCTCTAATTGACAAACTTTCCAAACGCTTTTATCAGACCTTGCCTGCAAATGATACCTCTGGGGTGGAGGGGGTAACCCCCCCCCCCCCCCCCATCGTTCACCCCCGGACAACAAAACACACTCCGCTCAGCTAATTCAAACCATTACATCTACTCATGCCGATCCCAGCAAAAAAGGGTTTCGGAGGAGCTTTTCCGAGAACATTTTGGCTAATTTTAATTTGTATAAATAGCAAAAGTCAACTTTTAATTTAATTTTGCTTTATTTTGTATTTTACAACAATTCCACAGACTGTTATAGCGGTATCGAGAAGGTTTATTGTCATGCTAATTGAATTATATCTAATGAGCTCTACTCACGCCGATCCCAGTAAAAAAAGGTTTTCGGGGAATCTTTACGAGGAAATTTCGGGATATTAAAAATTGTTCTCTGCAGATCATACCGTCATGCCCTCAATAAACTTTATATGGAAACTAAAGTCTTTGACTGTCTGCAATTTTTTCTAGAAACCTCTTTTAAAGCTATATTTAGACTAAATTTCAGAATACTTCGGAACAGAAGACCAACGAGACAGGATTTATAAAATAATTTTCTAATACCCAGGAATAAAACATCATTTGCACGCAGACGGACTACTCTTTCATTACGCCAAGAGTTTACAACTTGATCAATTTGTAATTTAAAAATAAATTTGACATATAGCGTATTTAAAAATGAAATCAAGAAATGGCTATTGAACCGTGACAGACTAATCATAGGTCAAATGTTAGAATTTATAATTTAAAAAAACATAGGTGCACATATTATGATTAGATTTTTTAATAATATATACATGTTGATTATATTTTAACATCGAACTTATTAACTAAAGTTACTTAATTTTGTAGTAATATATTGTTTTGACAAAGCATTCCATTTATTTTGACTAGTATTATTAAATTAAATTATAAATTACATGCCATATTTTTTATATCGTTGGAGTCACTTCGTCCAACCTACCCACAACAAAGAAGTAATTTCTATAGAATCGAAACCGCAAATACGCTCAAATATACACGAGGCAACTGCAATTGAATTCCAACTAAATTCGGCATTAACTGCACACACAGCTGATGACTAATGTCATTTCATCTTATCAATACGAATTGACACAGTTATTCTCCCCCACCGGTGGAGATTGCATCATTACATACCATATAAAAAGCAGTACATTCGACACATATTTTATCATTCCCCTAGTGGACAGTTACCGCGGCTACACATCATCATCATCCTCTACACAGTAGTCATCGCGTTTATACCTCGCTCTCCGATCGTCCTCTAGTAGACGGTCATCGCGCGCTCATACATCGATCAGTCATAAATTATCCGCGACGCTTCACACTTCGGCTACACAACCACGACATCACCTCGAGCCCACACTACCTACTCACCGGCGAAATATCAAACAAGGCGTTACAAACTGGCAACCGATCACAGACCTTCTGAATAAATACTTCAACTCCAACTACAACGACTTTCAATACGGAGAAAACTTCTTGATGAGAACCACCCTTCGCTCACGAATAATTGGAGTCTAGTGAAGGGTGGCCACTCTCACAATATTAATTTTTGAGTTTTTGATTTTTGTCGTGATTTTTTTCTTTCTTTTCTCTATTTTTTTGTTTTCTTTCTCATTTTTTTTATTTACTTTTTTTTGAGGACAAGATTTTAGGGCAGTTTAGTTTGATGAGCGTTTTTCTCCAAATTTTAAATAATGTATAGGTATATAGTATAGTAATAATAATGTATAGCAGGTCTTTAGTTTTTTATTATATTTTAAAGTACTTCCTATGGTTTATTGATAATTTCCATGTCAATTTGTCTTGAATTTTATAGGTAATAAAGGTATTTTTTTTATAAAAAGGTACGATGAGGTTTAAAAGCTTTTTCAAAAGGATGATTAAAATAAATTGATTAAAAAAAATAAATTAAAATAAATTGTCTATTTTAGAACAGATGGCAGCCTAGTTCATTTTCAACTAGTATTAATTTAAAAATGAATAAATTAATTTGAATTGGAACCCTGTCCATCCTACCATGAGTTAGTACGCGATTGGGTGACAGAATCGAATAACAATAAGGTTAAGGTTTGGCCATTCGGTTCCTGCTATTTTTGTTGCCAAATCAATGTTTTATAGAAATTAATTCCTAATTAAATTAATAAATAAGTCAATTGTCAGGATATATAAATGTAAAGGCAGAGGGCTTTCGTTATGCAAAAGCGTGCAGTCCGCACAATAGCGCGTGTGGCGCTTGATACGCCAGCTAGGCCTCTGTTTAGAGATCTCTGCATCATGACGCTGCCGTCCATTTATATAATGGAAGTAGCGCTGTTCGTTCGCAGAAATCTAGCCGATTTTGAAGTGAATGGTGTGCATCATCACTATCCAACAAGATAGTGTAAGTCATGCATTATCGAAGTCGGAGAGGCTAGCCTATATCGCCGGCCCAGCGGTTTACAACAAACTAAACGAGGACATTAGGCAGGCGCAATCTCTTGACGTGTTCAACCCTTCAGGCCCCGATTGGCCGATATCGGCCACAACACGATTCAGCGTGACGGGCCCGATTTAATTTAATTTTAATTTAATTAGTTTTATTTTATTATGTTTTATTATGTTAATATGTTTTATTTTAATTATGGGTACAGTGGTTTGGCAGTAATTAATGTTTTGGTGAGACAGTGTCATCATTCAATTTTTTTACTAATTTTTACTAAAAATTTTTGGGACATCAACTTGTCAATCGGCTGAGGGGCCGAGGCCTGAAGGGTTGAGACGCCTTAAGAGACGCCTTAAGAGATACCTTACAGATAAGGCGTTTTACTCACTGGAGGAATATTACTCGAGTGAAGTCTAAAATACTTTGGTGGCTAAAGTATTTAATGATCTCTTTTGCATTTTGTCTTGTATTTTCTTCTTTTTACATAATTCTTGTGTTTTTTTTTCTTCATTTTGTTTTGTTTATTTTATCTTTTCTTTACGATAAAAAAAAATATATGTTTGCTTGCTAATATGTATGAATGTTCGCTAATCTGACTTGTGTACCATTATACCAATAAAATGAATATGAATATGAATAAACACCGAATTAAGATCTATGTAGTAGCTTTTAAGCTATGGAGGAACGAACGGACAGACAGACAAGGAAAATAAAAATCTGTGTTTGGCTTTTATACGAAATTATATAATGTATCATCATCATCATCATCAACATCATTTATTCATTCCATAAAAGCATTTCACAATACTGAGGAACATCTCAAATTTTACAATCATAATTTACCGGATGATAAAACCGCTTTGATTAATTAAAAGGAAAAAAATAATTGTAATCAGAGGTGACTACTTACAAATAGTCAAATTTACAAAATAATCAATAATCAAACAAATAATAATCAATACCATAAAAAGAAAAATTCTGAAACATGCGTAATTAAAAACTATGTCAATAAAATTTAAAACTTAGTTCGAAAGTATAGTCATAATATGGTTATTTATAATCAAGCAATTGTGGACGCAACATCATAAAAGTCGTCCAGTTTGTGAAGGGCATGTTTGACTAACTGATTTTTCAAGAAGATTTTATATGCTGCCATCTCAAGTCTTTTCGTTGATGATGGCAAAGCATTGAACAATTTAAAACTAATATATAAAAATGTTTTTTGATATTTAGTCAAGCGTGCTTTAGGCAATAACACATTGGTTTTATGTCACGTATTATAATAATAATAATAATAATAATTTTATTCATTCAAAAACATAAATTACAATTGTATTAGTTGCAGAATCTGCCTAACTAGGCCATAGCCCGTACCAAGGAAAACTCTATGTATGGCAAAGATTTATTCATGTGCTCATAATATTAAAATGAAAAATACAAAATATGATAAAATAGAAAATAGATAAGCGAATGCAAATTAAACTTATAATTATATTTAAAATAAGGATATAGCATGGTCATGGAAATAAATATTAATATAAAATGTCGTAATATGAACTTTGTAAAACAAATAAATAAATAGTATTAAAATATAAAGTGTAGTGCAATGTATGACAATAATATGCAGACCTTTACTTTAAAATATGACTTATAGCCTTTTCCACCTCATTTCTACCAAGTTGAAGTAAATGTTGTGTAATTTTAGATTTTAATTGGATTGACTTAGTGTTTTGGCATGTTTTTATCGATTCTTTTAGATGGTTATAAATTTTTGGCCCTATAAAGCCAAAGTGTCTTTGGGCGAAGGATGTTCGGGTTTTCTGTACAATGTGTTTACAATTATGGCTATGCCGAGTGGAGTGAAGCTCGCAATTTTAAACATTCTCTTTGGCGTATTTCAAGTATATTACAAACTTTCTTGTTTAATTTGCCGTTTTTAGATGGTCGTCATTCAAGGATTAGCTGAAGCCATACCCGCGCTAACTTGTTAACGACAGCAAAGATTAAGCCACTGTGGCACTAAAGTAAAAGGACAGAAGGCAGCGAAACAGAACGTTGAGATCAGCTTTAAGGATTTAAAGGGATCTAACACTAATCCCTGGGTTAGCCACGCCGAAGAGAAACTAAGAGGTCTGTGTTACTGGCAGTTACTAAGCTAGATAATATGGTCGTTATATGCAATGAGAAAGTAATTATTATTAGCGTGTGGCGATAATGACGTGCCGACGCTTCTACAGAGTGTGCTGTTTGGAATTTCAACTTTTTGGAGATATTGTGAGAGTGGCCACCCTTCACTAGACTCCAATTGATTGTGAGCGAAGGGTGGTTCTCATCGTGAAGTTTTCTCCGTGAATGAAAGGCGTGGATGTCGAAGTAGAAGTATTTAATCACAAGGTTGAAGTGAGTCGCCAGTTCTTAACGCCTTGTTGTTATTTCGCTGTTGTGTAGTAGTGTGGGCGCGAGGTGAAGCCGTAGTAGTGTGTCCGAAGTGTGTAGTCGAGGAGCGAGGCTTGACGATCGGTATCGCGGATAATGCAGGTACTGCTTGATGCTGAAGTGTAGTCGCGATAACTGTCCACCAAGAGATTGATATCGATCGATTGAAATGTACTACGTTTTATACCGTGAGCGGTGATGTAATAGCTATGAGTGGGGTGCGACATGTGTCGCTTGACTGTGCATAAATTGCCGAATTTAGTTATAAATTAACTGCAGCTGACTCGTGTAGATTTGAGCGAGTTTGCGGTTTCCATTCTGTGGAAATTACTTTTTTGTTGTGGGTATGTTGGACCGACAGGGCTCCAACAATATCAAATTCGGTTATCTCACTACTAAACTTTCCACCCGGCAAGCAGCCAAAGCCGTATGAAAGGATTTTCAGCTTAATGTCCTTTTGGAAAGGAGGTTAACCTGATTGGAAAGATTGTCGACTAGTAGCGGGGATAGTGATAGGCCAAATTTCAAGCGGGGATAGTGATAGGACCGGGATACGCCAAATTTCAAGTCAATCAGTCTAATATTTCGAGACTGAAGTATGACTATCGCGCCCTTTGATGTACCAATTTCAACCACAACCTTTTCAACCTTTACCGTGACCAAATGATGCCAGCATACCAAATTTCAGCTCAATCGGATGAAGCGTTTGGACGCTATCGTGGAGTAATACACATACATACACACCCACACCCTCACACATCCACACCACACACACACACACACACACACACACACACACACACACATCCGCACACAGACAGACATACAGACAGACTTCAGTATGGAAATGGTCCTAAGAGTATCGGAGGCGGAAATGCGGGGGGGGGGGGGGGAGGGTCTTAATATATACGTATTTATCCGTCTTATTTTATTTTTTTATGTTTGTTACCTCAGAACTCTGCTTTTTATGAACCGATTTGGAAAATTATTTTTTTGAAAGGATATACTTACAGATTGGTCCGATTATTATCAAAATCCTGTTCTAATGATGGAATTTCTATTATTTTAATTTTTCTTTGTGACTATTTAATTTTTTTAGAAACTTTACTATTAATGGTATTATAATTTTATTGTGACTTTTTATTTTTCTTACAAATATTACAAATTTTATTTATAATTTAAATTATGACTATATAGTTTATTATTAACTGAAGGATATGTGTATTTAATTATCTATTTACTTCAATGTTTTATTTTATTATACTTATGTATATATTTACATATTTTATTTTTATGCATATTTATATTTAATTCAATGTTTTTTTTCCATTTTCGCTTTTTTTCTTTTTCTTTAAACTACTTTTTTTTTCTTTTGATTATGTTTTCTTTTAAAACTAGTATTTGTTTAATATGTCTGCCCTAGAACAAGTGTTCATACTTAGTTGGGCGACATGGGACCGATCTTCACTATAAGAGTGACACAACTTGCTGTGGGTTTTAGTGCAATGTAGATATTAAATATAATTTGTTACGCTTGTCGCTTATTATGTGCATTGCTTTAAATAAATAAATAAATAAAAATAAACCATGAGGAATTGACGGAAATTCTCAAATATTATCATACGAAGTTGAAAATTTACACGTTGGCTAAATTCCGATGACAACGCATTTTTTTTATGGTAAGCATTACCTAATTCTACATGGGTTTTTCGGCACTGAGGTCGAATCTTGCAAGCTGAATTAGAAACACTTTCTCTTTTCCTATGAAGTTGAAAATTTATATGTTGGTTCAGTTCCGATGACAATGCATTTTTATGGTGAGCATGACCTGATTCTCCACCCAGGATTAGCTCCTGACGAGGCTACATATCAACGGTCAGCAGCACAGACACACATGTTTGTATATGCATTTAATTATGATAGCCCATTCTAAATTTCACCATGACATGGCTGCTGCGCCCAGGATTGGCTTCCGACGAGGGGACTCCTCAAAGGTCAACAGCACAGAAACGAATTTTTGTGTACGTATTCATTTATGATAGCTCATTCTAAGTCTCACCGCGACTTGCTGCACCCAGGGTTGGCTTTCAACGAGGGAACTCCTCAACGGTCAACAACGCAAACACGAAATTCTGTATAGCATTAAATTATGAAATCCCGTTCTAAGTTCCACTATGACATGGTTCTTGCAGCCAGGGTTGGCTCGGGACAGAGCATTTAAATTAAAAAAATGTTTTAAAAAGAGTTTTTTCTATAAACCTATTTCCAATTCACGCTCTAAATTACCGAGCTAAATAAAAACGCCGGATTACTGGCAGGGCCGGCGAATCGATCTTCGGGATTATAAAGGGAGTACTGTATTTACATATTGTACTGTATGACTCCATAGAGTACAGTATGTCATTTCATAAATGAGGAGCTAATGGGAACTGTTGCAGTTTGGACACTAAGACCCATACATAGGGTCGGCTATACGCATGGGTCAACACCCATCCGGCGGCCTCCACGCAGAAGTGCGAGCCTGGGTAGGACTCTTGCCTGCGGGCCAGTTTCCCTAGAAGTCAACCTTAGGGCGCTCCTGGACGCTTTGCGCACCGTGCGGCGTCAGCCTATCAATTGTGTATTTAGACCGACAGCCGGGGGAGTTTAGAAACCGTACTGTTTCCTATAGAGCAGATGTAGTTTTTAACCTTACGGCAACTGCTCTTGAATCGACCATTCGGCTACCCGATACCGGGCGAAGAGTCGGGCAAAGGATGCTGTGGTCGGAGGGAGGATGCGGTAGATACCGTATCACCGCTGCTTAAGGGAGAGAACTGCGCAATCGACCTTGAACTTGTAAGCAGTCAGGAGATCGCAGTATCTGGTTACAACTGGAAGTAAGGGCGCGATTGTCGTCCCGCTGATGGATTTACCGGGTTATCTTGCCGTAAGGCGTTGGCTTGTTACTGGCAAATGGCGTAACTACACAGTGGACTTTTTTCGTCTCAAGTCTACCATTTAATATCGTTAAAAAATCCTGAGGTGACGGGTTCACCCGTTGTAGTTGACACCTCTAGTTGTATGACACCATGACAATACATATTGAATTTCCAAAATTAATTTCCAAAATCAATAACAATATATCAATTTCCAAAATCGTCCATAATGGTTGGTTATATCATGGTATAGAAGGGCAATATGATGTTGGTAGAACGTACGAAGCGGATTATTTATGAGGAGGCTATTAGGCGTCCCTACGCCCCTCTTCCTCCCCATCCCCCCCTCTCTCTTACTGCCACGGCGCAACGGCGCCAGGCGAATAAATATATTTATCATAAAGTTTATATTCCACTCAAGCCTTACCCCCAAAGCCCCATTTGTATGTGATTGCCGGAACCTATACGGATACAGGCATATGCGCGCATGTGTGCGACGGGACACGCTACTATCTGCTGTCGTCAGATTGAGGTCCCACCGGAAAATCTTGGGCTTTCATCGTATATTTCATTTCAATAGTTTAGCAAATATACTGCCGTCTATAGTGTCGTCCGATATCCAGTAAGCCTTCACAAAGACGGATAGGGATGAGGTGTGGGGGAGGGCATTTAATTTATTGTAATACTTGTACAAAAAAAATAGATAAAGAATTACATAGATACATTGTTAATAATGTATTCATGGTAATACACAGCTTACGTAACAAATTGCGCTATGCACATCTAACGAGGATTCTCAGGCCTGTATCTAGATGCACATGATGCAGATGCCATAAAAAACATAAATACTAGTATCAAACGAATATAAATCGAAAATAAAAAAAAGAAGAGAGACCGGAAAGGAAAGTAACTTCCACTACGTAACGACCAAATTTGGTTGGATATCAGAACACCATTGACTACTTAACGACCAATATTGGCGGCTTGCTCCCGGAGCGCAGAGTAATATTATTTTCTAATTCGAACGCGTCCTAAAATCAACCTTTTCAAAAACCTCAAAAATGTTAGGAATTCCCTAAGATAACTATATTTTATTGAAACAGGAAATAAAAATATACCTCTTACGCGTAAGAAGCCAACAAATATTTACAAATCTACTACATCAATAGCACAATCCTGGCAAACTATCGTGCGACATTGCAGACATGTATTTTTTGAAATTAATGTTCTTGTGTGGAGTGCGTCTTTTGACTTTAGGTGGCAGAGGCTTTCGCGTTGTCTTCTTGCTCTAATGTATACAATTCTTACCAAGATAACAAAAAAAAAAAAAAAAACCGCGAAATAGATACATTCATTAACCTTTACCAGTGCTAAACAAAATTTACTCGACTAACTATTGACGACTAATGATTGAATACTTTAATCGTGATTAACGACTAACGATTGATTCGTTTATTCGTCAATTCTGACCAAGGATTGATTAAAAGTCAATTGTAATGATGTATAAAAATCGCGTTTGATATTCTCGACAGCGGTCAACTTCAACTTCTGCAATTTTCGTCGGTCGGTCGGTCGGTCAGTCGTTCGGTAGTGTGTTCGGCCGGTTGGTCGGCCGGTCGACCGGCCGACTGATCGACCGACCGACCGTCCGACCGACCAACCGATAGGCGAAACCGGTGAGAATTTAAATAAAGTCGATTGGCAGGAGCAAGTAAGCCGCGATTGACGATTGACGATTGAATGATAAACGACTCATTGATTTAGTAATTGATTTAGATTGAATCGCGATTACCGTTACTCATGACTAAATTATTCATGACTAAATCAGTCGTGATTGATTACTCGATTGAAATATTTAGTCGATTGACCTAACCTGACCTAACTAACATCGACCTTAACCTTAACTTATTGACCTAACTGACATCGACCTTACGTCTTGGAAAAACTGATCAGCTGAAGCCGGGAAAACGACTTATTGCTGCGTCGCGTACGCACCAACTAACTAAAGTACGAAACACAATCAGAGCTATAAGAGACAGATATGTTATATGTTTCATATTAGTTTAGACAATGCCGCTTTTGTTCGTGCTGTATCACGGTGAAACCAACTCGTCAATTAAAGGCTAATGACTGAAAGTTATGAAAATGTAGGTAAAACAGGTAAGGAGGATAGGTAGGGAAGGTAAGGGGATCCACACATAAAGAGAAATCGTATTTGGCAGCGGCCGATATTTGAAGTGGTACCGTATGAGCGCGTGCGTGGTGATACGGCAGTGTTGCCAGGCGACGAGACAAGCGTTCCCCTTTCCACAAGGTCAGTTACTCAAGGGACCTTCTCAGCCCGGCGCAACCCCCATAATTCAACATCGCCCAGCGAATTACCCAATATTGGAAGGATTGTGACAACTTTATCGGCACCGACCAACGAATATTCTACCTACTTAACCCTAGAAAAATAGTCTGCGTAAAATTGACACAATCTTGTGCGAAGTATTGCTCTCTCTCTTTCCAAATATAGCTATCCACGCGCCGTGCATTTCAGAATCATCACTCATCACTCAGACCTACAGTTGGGCGGTTTCAACTACAACGGGCGAACCCGTCACCCAAGGCTGGTATAACGATATGTGATCGTTTTTTCAGCCGTGCGATGAACGTAGAAGACTGGGACGGCACAAACTTACCATCCATCAAAGTCAAGAGCCCGCCAGCGTCCAACGCTTTATGGCGAGGCACTAGGAAGGTAACCCAGTGGAGCTACCTCGCTACCAGTTTTAGTAGGATATATCCGTCTTGAATTTATTTATTTATTTATTTATTAGTTTCAAATAGTATTCAAGGGCATTGCAGATGAATCCAATTCGTCCTTGAATATTAAAGCAAGAGTGTAAGTATAAAAATAAATAACTAAATTAATGCTAACATTGAACAAGAAAAAAACATAAAAATATAAAACTAAATAAAAGACAGATTATGATAAACATGAGATAGCAGGGAGTTGCCGTTTTAGCTGCCAAAGGGATATACAAAAGATATCTATTTCTGGGGGTAAGGAATTAAGAAGAACTATAACCCTTCCCACTGGCCTGTCTACAAAAATATTTGTACGGTGGTACGGCACATTAAACAATAGATGCGATCTCCTCGCTGTGTAATTTACCGGTACGTGCAATTCAAACTTACATAGTATCTCTGGCAAATAAATGAATTAACCTTCAGGATACCTCCCTGCTCCCGGTTACGGGACCAAAGTCATTTACGCGACCTCTACCTGCCGTAATACAGCTGTGATTCAGTTTGACTCTATCGCGGACCAAAGGCATCTTTTGCCCGGCTCTGAATTCAGGATCAGGTAGCCTAATGGTCAATTACATAGTGGTTGACGACAGATCAACATCCACCCCCGCTGCTTAGGAGACAGTATATTACCATAGTCTCCAGACTCCTTCAGCAATCGGTCAGAGTGCACATCCGATAGGCATTGCCGAACGGTACGCAAACCGTACAGTAGCGCAGGGATGCAATCCCACCAGGATAAACATGTCCACCAGCTGTGAGGCCTGTGATGCGATAGTCTTACCCGGGGTAGCCTTCCACACGAAGAGGCTTCTGAATAGGAGCTGAATCATGACTTGAGTCGATCCGAGAACAAAAGGATCTTATGGCCCAAGCTGCATAATACCATTCGCTACCTAAATACCTACAGCTAGGAGTACATGTCACTGCAGTGCCTGATTATCCAATTCGCCAAGTAGGCACCGCCCTATGGGCCCTATGTCTTTTATGGGCTTCGTGACCAGGGATCATTTATTTAATTGTTTCTTATATATAGGAAAAAAGTCATTGAATTGAAAGTCATTAAATAAGTAGAAAATGGTTAATGCATTTTTGATCCGGTCCTGAAATCGTGTAAATTGATTTAAATTCTGCGGACTTCAATATATCCGCTATACCATATAGTTTGAAGTCAGTCCGCTCCACTCGCCAACCGCGCCAGCGGTACTGACTTTGTCCAAACGCCGAAGTCAGTAGTTAACCAGTCAACAGTCAGCTGGCACTGCGCTGCGCTGTAGGGTCACGTCGCGTAGTGTCAAAAATTTAAACTAGCGAAAATGATGTTTCTTTTTAATATATCTTCTTCTAACATTTCCGTCAACTCTTCTAACCACAGATAGGAAAATTTGTGAACAAATAATTTCGCATCAAATTCTGCCGTTTTCCAAAACTCATTTTACCCCACTATACATACGATAAGGTGCCAACACTGTGAAGAATAACCACGACTGACTAACTTTATCTAAGCAGCGTGAGTCAATTCTTGGCGCCAGCACTGACATTGGCGTAACTACAGCACTATAGTGTAGAAACGAAAATAATACATAGATGAACCCTGAACGCATTACACTTCTTTTTTGTTAGCCAGTCGTGTACAAACACTAATGAATTTTAAATTATTGTCGTCGTTGTGATAGTCCGCTGTTAATTTCATCTTGTATTGTAGGATAGGTCTATGGATAACCGAGTTTTACTCTACGAAAGAAAACACTCACATGTTTATTGAATAGTATGGTTAAATATAATATAACTATAAATATAATTATATAAAATTCATAATATTTTTTATCTATTTTGTCTCTTCCTTTCACTTCACTTTCCATCCCGACTCCCCCATTCTTAAGCGGAAACAATATAAAAGAGCATATTACGTTCATTTTGTATACTTAATATTCGGAATCACATTATTAGATATTTGTTACTTTTTAATACGTTTGTATTGCATTGTATGTAGTTCTGTTTGGTTCCAGAAAAAAATAAAATGAAATAATAATAATGATTGCACATATATATGTGGGTAATTGCATAGATCAAAAATAAATGAAAATAGATGTTCTAAAACAGTTTGCTTATGTTTACACAGAAAAGGAAGCAAAGAGAGTTACTTGACAATAATTTACTTTATAGATAGAGGTTATAGATAAAGAGAAATAAAAAAAGAAATAGTTTTAAATTGTAATAACGGAAAAGATAGTCTACGGGTCACATTACATTACATTACATTCGTATCCAATTGGCAAATATACTGCTCTTGTAAGTGTCACAATATACTATAGGTTAGCAATATTATTTTTGGGTATCTTACCTAGATTAATTACAAAGAGAAAATATAATTAGTTATCATCATTAGGAAAATATAATTAGTTAGAATCATAACTGTTTGAAATAATTGAGAATTCTTAGAATATAAACAGTCTATATATTTCAAAAAAATCGGTTCTGTCACCCCAAGACTTTCCTGTCAAGTAGCCAGGAACTTAATTCATCTGAAAATTAATATCATAAATCCTGCCATAACCCCCCCACCCCCAATCTATCGCCACCCTTTAACCCTCGAAAAGCGAAATCGAAATCGATTTCGACTTCGACTTTGACTTTTCGACTTTTCCAACTTTTCCGACTTTTTTCGCCTTTTCGACGTTTTCGCCTTTTTCGACTTTTTCGACTTTTTTAACTTTTTCGACTTTTTAGATTTTTTAGATTTTTCCATATTTTGAACATCTGGGTAGGTACATCAGCCATGTCATGGTGAACCTTGGAAGCTGCTATCATAATTAAATGCTCACACAAAATTTTGGGTCTCTGCTGTTGACCGTTGAGAAGTTCCCTCTTCGGAATCCAACCCATGGTAGATCAGCCATGTCATGGTCGAACTTGGAAGTTGCTATCATAAATGAATGCGTATACAAAATTTGGGTTTCTGCTGTTGACCGTTGAGGAGTTCCCTCTTCGGTAGCCAACCCAGGGCGGATGGATTTCAACTACAATCCTTTCAGCTCATGCCATGACCAAATGATGCCTGCATGCCAAATTTCAGCTTAATCGGATGAAGCGTTTCGGCGTTATCGTCGGAGAATACACACAGCAGACTCGCAGAAGTGCGTCCACAATACTTATCTTGACAGGAAAGTAAAATCAATAATTAAAATACTATGAAAAAGATCAAAATAATAGTATTTAAATATGTGAAAAATTATCAATAAATCAATAAAATCAATAGAACATCTACTTTTAACAACGGTGTTTTTAAATTACTGTAGCTTTATGTAATATGAAAACAATATAATCATACAATGAATTCATGAATTTTTAAATAAAACTATTAATGAAATGTGTTTGAAAAGTCACGTCTCTCCAATTTGGTCAGTTGATAGGTAGGGTGGCCTATCAACATCTTCTTAGGTGTCATTTAAAGCCCATTGGATACGAAAATTTGATGGGTAGTAAAATCTAGCGTTACGTTTAATGTCAGTAAATTCCGAAAATTGAAACGGAAACTGCACGACCTGGATCAAAAATTGCGCAGCGAGGACTGCGCGCATGTCTTTCGCACGCATGCGAGAAAGAGATAGAGGGCTGTGTATTTCTACCTCGCTTATCTCGTTGTCTTGGATCGAAAATTGCGCAGAGAGGACTGCGCGCGTCTCTTTCGCGCGCACGAGAGAATGAGATAGAAAAGTGTGTTTTTTAACTCGTTGATACCGGTGTCTAGAACGAGGAATGTAAAATTGACGTACCTACAAAGAGAAATGTGAGAATGATGTGGGGCAGGTGGCTGTTTTACCGACGTATTTTGAGGGCCGCTCGATAGATGGCGGCATTATGTTTGATTCAAATGGAATAATAAAGCATTAAATTATAATATTATAATAATACACGCTTTCAGTATTATTACAAATGTTATTATTTACCCCCTTTGCCTATTGTATATTCAATGACAATCACACTTAAAAAGTAAACTCTAGTCGCACGTTAGGGTTGACGCACACATAAAAAAAAAATCCCCAGTTATTTAGTAGTGGCTGGGATTAGATTATATAATTTAATGCTAAATGTTGAAAGCTTTTCTGCACTTTTGCCTGTCACATTTAGGGTACGCACAGTAGTTAATTATACGTAGTGAAGAGACATATTGAGTAAAAATATGTAGATTTATTAACGCCATGCATATTTAATTAGTTACGTAATCGTATATTTTATAATATGCTTTTTCATACAATGTCTTTAAATACAAGACTTACATTCTATTATAAAAGTGTATATGAAGGGTTACAGGAAAGAACGATCAACGTCAACAGTATACATTTTTTGGTAATTCCATTTTAAATATTTACTAATTAAAAATATGTTTTAGCACAGGTTTGAGTTACAAAAACACGTATTTTATCTATAATCTCAGCATACTGCTGAACTTATTTTAAAAAATGGAGTCGGTTTTTTTCTTTTTTTTTCCTTTACAATATTGTTTGTTATGCAATATTTTAATACGAGACTTGCATTGTTTTTCCAGTAATAAAAATGTATTCACGAATTCTATTTTAAAAATGTATATGAAGGGTCACAAGAAAAAACGATCAATGTCAACTGTTTAAAATTTTTAGTAATTTCATTTTAAGAATTTACTAACTAAAAAAAATATTTTAGCAAAGGTTTGAGTGACAAAAACATATATTTTGTCCGTAATCCGTATTTGAGTTCTAAAGAAAAATACAATAAAATGAGTTAGGTTTGTGGGGAAATATATCGATCGATAGGGCATGACAGGTTGGGTGACATTCACAATAGGAACACCAGGTTTAAAAATAAACTAGCCATTACGGGCTCTAGGTTAGCAAAAGTGAGTAAATCTTTCATTGGAGACGGTGTTCGCTTTTATAACACTTTGCCTGTGGAACTAACACTTTTCTTTTCTTCTTCTCCGTCGTTCCCTCATTCCTGAGGATCGTGGCCACTAGACAACAGTTTGCCTACGAGGCTCCTCCATTTCGACCTGTCTTCTGCATGGCGGGTCGCAGATTGTATTGACCCTTTTGTAACTTCTTTGATGAGGTCGTTCCATCTGGCCTATGATCTACCTCTGCTTCTTCTTCCCTCCACTTGACCCCCGGAAAGCATTTTCTCTAGATTCTCTGGGTTTCTCCTGGCAACATGACCGAAGAACTGCAGGACCCTTCTCATGCATACGGTGGAGAGCCTCACTTGGATGCCGAGTTCTTCCAGGACAGATTTGTTGGTGCGGCGTGCTGTCCATGGGATTCCTAGAATTTTACGCCAACACCACATCTCCCGTGCATCGATTTTGGTGCGTATACGAGGCTTTAGGGTTCATGTCTCCGATGCATAGAGAAAGATCGAGAAAACCGGAGCCTAACCCTTTTACCAGACACTAAATTTAGAAAAATTTAGAAAAAGATACTCTGTGCTCTAAAGGCTATTATAAAATTGAAGATTTTTTAAGCGATACATTGGTCTGGTCAAGTCGTTTTTGTGTAACATAGCTATGAAAACCATTTGTAAAGTGTTATTATTATTATTACTATTACGTAAAGCAATTTATTATTTTTTTATTTATAAGTACTTATTACGATGGTTATACGATGGTTATAAGTACTTATTACGACTAATTATACCAAACAAGTTCAAGAATCAAACATAAACAGTTCAGAGAAACCGTCACATCGTGTTTGGCACCTGCCTAAAACTCATCTAACTAGGTCAACTAAGGCCTGTATCTGGATGAGCTAATTTTTTAAAGGTTTAATACTTTAATCATTTCAATTTTGTGCATTTAGCCCCATTGTTATCAATGTTATAAGTAACTCGGAAAAAATGAACACCGAAATGCAGATAATGCTCATTGCCCACCTAACTAGGACTAAACTGTCCCGTATCTAGGCGGGTCAGAGTAATTAAAATAAGTAATACAACTTATGTAACAATTAGCCTAATTAACGTAAAAAAATATATATTTTTATAATTAATGAATGTACTTAATTAAGATTGAATAATATATAATAATATTTAAATAAATATAAATAATAAAATTATATAGTGTAGTAATCAATGGTAAAGCCTACAAGCAAGACATAAATGTCTAGAAACATAAGACGTTCGGAAAGTACTGTAAGTCTACTTCGAATAAAAATATATCTATCTATCCATCTATCATGGCTCTCAAGAAGAGGAAGATATATAACAATATATTGTATATGCCGTTTTCGTGTCTTATATGTATTAAAGGCATGGTTCGGCAGTCGGCGGTTCTACGTTATAAATAGTCCCTGAGGAGCAGTACCTCACGCGACTACCAGGCTTGCTTTACATAAATGGCACGACCCCATTTATTCATCCATACTCGTATACTTACTTATGATCTATAATTAAAACTCAGGTAGAGAAAATGATGTCGCATTAAAATTTTAGAGGATCTTTAGAAGACATATAAAGGACCGCCTGATCTTACATTGTAAGGCTCCGGGCCGTTTCCCGACTAGGTCACCATTTTCGGTTGGGATAAACTTAACAGAGTTCTTTTTTCAATTCTGTCAATCGAATGCATTAACAAGCATACTTACACAGATGTTACAGGGACACATACATATCAATACTTCATAGTAGGGTTGATTGTAAGATATTTTCGAATGATAATAAATCCGGCCAATGCGCAATAGGCTATACTGAGGGTGATCAATAAAAAACCCCAAACATATTCTTCCGATGACCTTTTCCGAGAGTATAGGGTGTTGAGTGTGAGATTTTTTTCTGCTAGTAACTCTCACTAAATTCCAGAGTGAGTTAGGAGAACAGAAAAAAAGCCAGCAATCTCGTGTGACAAGAAGATCGAAACAAACAAATTTTGCAATACCCCTCAGGAGATCCGCTTTTGGCCAATCCAGTTTCTCTTATCTTGCCCCCAAATTTTATAATTGCCTACCGCCAAACATTAAAGACATTAAAATTTCATATACATTTAAAAATAGCTTGAGTGCCTACCTCTTAAATTTTACAAATTGTACAAATGCAGATATTGAACACCTTATTAGATAATTAAATCCTTATAATAAAAACATAAAAGTATATGTAGTTATATAAATTGATGATTTCTAAATATAATTTTATTTTTATTTTTGTGAATTTATTTTGTATATTAATAATACACATTAATAATTATTAATACATATTTAAATATATAATAATTTTTATCATGTTTTAAAATTAAATATAGGTTATTGACAATTTTCATGACATTTTCTTACGAATTTTTAATTAGGTAATTAATATACATTATGTATGATTTTGTTTATTTATATAAATATAATATTATAGATTTCTTTGGATAATTAAAATAAATTGTCTATCTTGGAAAAGGCGGCAGCCTAGTTAGGTTAAGACTTTTGTATATTGAATCTACTCACAATTTGAAATCAATAAATAATTTGTAATTTGTAATTTGTAATGAGAAATTTCACAATCAAGAACCAAACAAACAACTAGAGCTGTCAACTACAAGAGGCGAACCCGTCACCTCCCGGAAGGGAGCAAGATCACGATTTCTCTCTGCTTTCATCCCTATTTTATATTATGGAGATGTCGCGTTTCTCGACCTTACCGAGGAGTTAGCCGCCAAGGTTGAGCGTCTGCAAAACGTCTGCATTTGGTATGTACACGGACTAAGAGAATTTAACGCCGTCACGGAGTTCACAGAAAATCTTCACTGTTTGTCGACCCGGGGGTAAAGAGGCAAGAGAGATCTCTGTCTGCTTTTCAGGATCTTGGAAAGCGTCGCTCCCGATTATCTCACCAGCAGATTTACTGCACTATCTGCTCATAGACGCCCTCTAAGTTCTGAAGATTACCTGCCTCTCTTTATCCCTGGCCACAGCAGTGATTCCTTCTCATTCTCTTTCACCGTGTATTTTATTTTATTTTATTTTATTTTTATTGGAATTATCAAATTAACCATTTACAATAACTATAATATTAAAACAAATGGCAAAATCTTTCCTCTTTCATTCACTGGCTAGTGCTGCCCAACTGGGATATACCCGTTCCAGGGCAAGCAATTTATATTTTTATATTTAAAACGAGGGTCGATGAACCAACCAAACACAATAATAGTAATAATAATAAATAAAAAATATAATAATAATAAATATAATAATAATAAAATTTTATTAAAAAATACAATATTATATAGGAAATAGAAATATTAAATACATTAGAATACATATATACACACATACATACATATAAACACAATATATGTTAAGTCAACTTCAACTTATTCTACTACATCGATCATGGCATGGATAGATAAAGGCTCTTCTTGCAACAGCCATTTATTTATTTTACTTTTAAACAAATGACAATTGGGACTGGTTTTTATGTCACTGCTTAATTTATTATAAACTCTTGTAGCTATGAAAGAGTAGTGTCGCTGTCCGAAAGTCGTCTTCATCCTAGGTACATTCAAATTATCACCCAGGAGTTGTCTAGTGGGTTTCGTGTGCGTAATAATAAAATATTTATTTTGTTTGGCCACGAAAACCCAACGTAGTGCAGTTTTAATAAATAATAACCTAGCATCCAAAACTGAGCCTCTTTAAAGAGTTCATTAGAAGAATATTGATATGGTTTGTGATGCATGATTTTTAAAATACATTGCGGTGTTAGAAGTGGCGTCAGGAGAGTTTTGCAGCACCCACCCCACCCAATTATACTATAGTTAATCCCATTAAGTATAGATCCCGACTTTGGAACGCTTTGCGAAAAAATGACAGGACCGCGCCAAGTATAACATATTTAAAACAGACTCAGAGAACATCTGAAATTTTCTACATAAATTCCTGTTACAGTCCCTTTCTTCTCCTTTTAAAACATTTGCGTCCTTATAGGCTTTACTTTATTTTGGTGTTGCACGTATGTATAGAGTTAAATATTTTTTTGTATTTTTCAAACGTTTATGTTATGTTAATAACTTCTGGTTAAGTTAGTAACTAGTAAGTTAGCAAACAATATTTGCAAATTGGTAAAGGTTACCTCTAGAATATTTCCTGTTTGAATAAAGCATTTATTAATAATATTATTGGTAATTATGTAACCCTTATGAGAAGTGCATTTAACCTTTCACTGGGCCTTAAGCTGGGAGCTAAGGGGCCCTTGCTGAGTTGGCCACGAAGACACATTCTGTTCAGGGTTGGTCACACTCACGGGTCAACACCCATCCAACGGCCTCCACACATGAAGTGCGAGCTTGGGTAGGACTATGGCCTTAAGGTTAGTTTCCCCTAGGAATCAACCTTCTGGCGCTCCTGGACGGTCTGCGCACCGTGCGGCGTAAGCCAATCGATTGCGCACTCCGACTAACAGTCGGGGGAGTCTGGAAGCAGTACCGTTTCCTATAGAGCGGGGGTGGCTGCGGACCTTACGGCGACTGCTCTTGAAACGACCATCGGCTACCCGATCCTGGGTGAACAGCCGGGCAAAGGATGCTGTGGTCTGCGATAAATTCGGTATACACCGTTTCACCGCTTCGTAAGGGAGAGGACCGCTCGAGTGACCCCGAACTCGTAACCAATCGAGAGACTGGAGTAATCTGGCAGTAAGGGCGTTAGTGTAAGCCCGCTGGGTAACACTCCTGGCTATCTCGCGGTTAAGGCGTTGGCCTCTTACGGGTTTGTGGCGGAGCTTGACGGTGGACTGTTTTGTCCAAGTCTTCTGCGCTCACTCCAGGGAGATAGAACGACTAATCGTTAAAACTTCCTGAGGTGACGGGCTCGACCGTTGTAGTTGACAACTCTAGTTGGGCCTTAAACGCAACATAAAAGCCGTCGACGTCGCGGTCACATAGGACCAGAAAAACGTGAAATATATCCGTAGGTTTGAAATTATCCATTTCGAAGTTGGTAACACGATACTTTATTCCTTTCAGAGAAATCGCTAACGCCGTAAAGCGGGGATTAGAGGAGGAAGTGATAAGGGAGTGCGCAAGGGTAAGTGTATGCATCCTGTACCCCCATTCTTTTAGGATCCCCTTTACCGCGACTGCGTGGTTCGTTGTAGAGAATGGATGACCGCCGTTCGCGTTTCGTGGCAGTGGCGGTCACTGGAGGTGCGGGACGGGATAGTAATAGTAGTAGTAAAAGAAGTGGGGGGCTTGTTTCCACCCCTTGATGTCACCTGGATCTATAAGATCTTTTGTAACTACCCACTTTGTGGTTGGGTCAGTGGTCAGCTAGAAGTCAAGTAGTGCTTTCTAGTCCATACAGATCACTGACCTTCAAGTTGGATAGATCGCTGGGTTTGAAAAAGGCTCGTCCCAGTAAACTGTGTCTTTTTCAGGTTCTTCTCCACATATTCGGCAGTCCTTGCTCTCGGTCAAGCCAAGATTGAATAGATGTGCTCTAAGGGTTGTGTGTCCGGTGAGGAGACCGGTAGTGGTTCTAAGGTTCTTTTTGCTCATGTCAAAGTAGGGCCTTGGTTTTCTTAGGAGGCGGTTGCTCCATAATGGCCTTTGCTCTGTTTCCAGGATGCCCGATGTTCCTGATCTAAGCGGTCCTATTAGGAATATCGGGCGGGGCAATAATTTCGCGCGTGGCAATGCTATGCGCGGAAAATTTGCTTTTTTTTCTGACGGGGCAGATGATTTATGTGACGTAGTCTCTACAGTAACATCACCCTCCCGGCAAGTGAGGGTGATCATGTATTTTGCCTGTGACTGTACCTTAAATACATATGAGCTACTGGGCCCTGTTGGAGCTGGCCACGAAGATCCATTTCGTTCAGCGTCGGTCATACTCACGAATCAACATCTATCCGGCGGCCTCCACGCAGAAGATAGAACCAGGGTAGGACGCTGGCATGCGAACCGGTCTCCCCTAGGAGTCAACCTTCGGGCGCTCCTGGACGGTTTGTGCACCGTGCGGCGTCAGTCAATTGATTGTGCACTCCGACTAACAGCCGGGGGAGTCTGGGAACAGTAACGTTTCCTATAGAGCGAGGGTGGTTGTTACCTTATGGTAACTGCTCTTGAAACGACCATTCGGCCATTCGGGTGAATAAGCCGGGCAAAGGATGTCGTGGTCCGCGATAGATTCGGTAGACACCGAATCACCGCTTCATAAGGGAGAGGCCTTCGCAAGCGACCTCGATCATGTAACCAGTCAGGAGGTAGGAGGTATCCTGAACGAATATTCCAGGCGGAGATAACCTTCCAAACCAGTAGTAAGGGGGTGAGGCTGACCGCTGGTTACCTTTCCCGGTGCTTGGCCGTAAGGCTTTGGCCTTTGACGGGCAGGTGGCGTAGCTAGACGGCGGATTGTTTTTGTCCAAAGTCTTCTACGCTCACTCCAGGGAGATAGAACGACTAATCTTTAAAACTCCCTGTGGTGACGGACGCCCGTTGTAGTCGACAACCCAAGTTGCACCTTACAACGTTAAAGCGGTAGACGTCGTGGGCATATCTGTCCAGGGAAACGCGAGACACATCCGTAGGTTCGGAATCATCCATTTCGAAGTAGGTAACACGATATTTTATTCCTTTTAGAGAAAACGCTAAAGCCGAAGCGGGCGAATAAGGGAAGGGAGTGATAAAGGGAGTGCGCGAGGGTGGGTTTAAACATCCCCTACCCCCATTCTTATCTAATCCCGTTAATCATAAAGGGAGAAAAACGCGACCGAATTTTCAGCTCTGAAAGTAATTTTCAGACGTGTTGACTTTTGCCTGAATGGCTGAAAAGAACCCCCTTTCCCGGGGGCTGAAATAGGGGGGGGGGGGTGCAAATGAAAATGGAGTTCTCTGTCCCGAGAATTCACTCAATCCGATTATAAAGCTTATTGGGTGGAGGAGTTTTATGTTAGATTATTTTTAGTTAGTTTTACTTTCACAAAAAACAATATTAATAATAATAATAATAATGCTTTATTTAAGAGAAAGTAGTATAAAAATTATGTATTAAAAACTACTTAACTAGGTTAATGCCCGTACTAAGGTAGATTCTTTTTTTAAAATTAAGATGCGCACGTAATTTTATACTGCAATTAAAAAGTATGGTAATATTTTACGTGTTTATATAATATTAAACATTATACATATATGTATTATTCTCATTTATATATAAATATATCCATTTACCTACTTGTAATTTTTACATACATTTGCATTTACATACACGTATTTATTAGTAATATATAATTATAATATTAAATTAAATTTATAAGTATATACCTAAACGAGGATATGTTTAATTATTTCAGCTACTATAAATAGGATAGAACACGAATTTAATGCGTGAAATTTGTAGCACCCGACGTTTCGGTGACGTTGCAGCCGCCGTTGTCCAGGGTAGACTGAAGAGCTGTCAATCCGTTGTTTTGCGGGTAGGCTGCGTACCGCTTCCGCCACTGCGTAGGTTATAACGGTGGTGGGGGGCCGGGCTCGGAGCGCGGGAATTTTGAAAATCCGTCCTGCTAAGAATTTCTGTCGTCGGCTGGTCAATGTCAATTTTCGAAAGATTAATAACGGTACTTACAGCAATCTTTAAATTAAATTATGTACCGACACCGAACCGTTTGCCTGTGGAAAGTATTATCGGTGGTGTTGAGGAAGTCATCTCTCGAAACAAGATCCCTGCGCCAGAGGCCGACTTACTGCGACAGGATGTGGCTGTCTTTGTACGCAAGGCCAAGCTCCCACAGTCGAACACCACAGCCGCCCAGAGAAAAATCTCTGCGGGATAATAAGGACGTAGTTGTGTTGCGGGCCGATAAAGGCAACGCAACTGTGATACTTGATACTGTGGACTACGAGCGAAAAATTGGGACGCTCTTAGAAGACGCCAACACTTACGAGAAGGTGAATTACGATCCCACGAGCAGAATTACCAGGCAAACGAGAGTTTTAATTGATAAATCTGTCACTTCCCTTCCAGAAATAGCTTATCTCACTAAACCACGTAACGTACAGCCACCGACATTATATGGCTCGACAAGACACGTACGTCTACGAATTAGATATCTGAGGGGTGACGTCTTGCACTATACGTATATCTAAAGGTGAAAGGTCTAAAAAGGCCAATAAACGCCACCCTATTTAAATTAACAAAACGAATCGAAACTTTACGCGAAGCGAAGCCGCGGGCAGTAGCTGTGGGTATATGCATTCGATACGAGCTGCCTTTATTAATGTTTTTATTAATAGTATTATCGTATTATTACAGCAAAGCATGTTATCCCATTAGGTTAAGGTTTGCTGTAAGATATTGCTTCAATGCAATAAGCTAGCCTATTCGTTTGATCAAATAAATATTTTAATTTACTAAAAAAAACAAATTCAAATCAATCAAAAATAAAAAAACCAAAACTAAATTAGTGCAAAGGCACTTTTGTTGTGTAGCTCCTAAACTCCACAATTACTTTCACGATAAGTTAAAACAATGCAAAATCTTACATATGAACAAGGGAAAACTTACTTTGTGGCTGTTTGAGACCGGTAGGGAAAAAGTAGCTGAAATATAAAATCAAAGACTTTCGCGGTTGTTTGACATTATAAATAGGATAGAAAACGAATTTACCGCGTGAAACTTGTTCGTGCCTCAACTATCCAATTCCGTTAAAACTTCCTGATTTGACGGGTTCACCCGTTGTAGTTGATAACTCTATTTGGCTCGTCTCGATGCACTGGTCACAGCTAGTTTAAAATCTTGGTTTCTCTTCAGGTCCAAACACAATTTTGGGCTAGCTCTAAAACTGCTAGCTCTAAACCCTCTCTGCTCTACGCCAACTCCAGAATAACCAAAAATATGGCACGATAAAGTCCTTGCTGTTATTCGCGAGGTAATTAGCCTCTCAGTGGCTAACTGAACGGCTTCAGATCAGGAACGGCTTCACTGTTTACTTTCATGCAGTGAAAGTTGGCGCTCGGGGCCTGCCAGCTAAATCTCTATTTCACCATTTTGAAGATCTTGGTCTCTCCAGGAAAATAATCAACTCCTTCCTAGAAAAAATATCTAAAATCGCAATTTCCGCATCTCAAATTCTATGGCTTCAAAGAAGGGGTGAATGGGTGGTAAGGTGAACGCTCACATACGGCAAGACAGTTATCCTAAACCCACCACAGCCGCTCGTTAGACTGGAATCCACCGCTCACCGCCCAGAAGTGTAATAATATTATATAATGGGCCCGACTTTAGTCAGTGAATTCCATGGTAGCTCCGTTTGTATTTTTTTTTTTTTTAATAAGATATTATTTTCCATTGTATAGGTGTACTTAAGTGTGCAAATAGCTATCTACAGTGCGTAGTTATACTGTTACACAAACAAAGTATAATATATATGAGTAAAATAAAAGATTATTATTTTTTTAACAATTAGTCCTATCTACACGTTGCGATTCGTTGTAAAAATATGGTTTCTAAATGTAGTACGACGTTGATCAATCTAATTCGCTATATAATCACTGTTTTGAGTAAGCTGACTGTCGTAAACTGTGCCTTGTGGCGCGAAAACCTAAAGCCGCAATTATATTAGGGCAACGCCGCGTGTTGCAACGCGTGGAATTGAATTCGGTTTCATTTATTTAGTATGAAAATGATTATATTAGGCATGGCCCGCGTGTCGCTGCGCGAGCTGACGCCATGCAGATCACTCGATTGCGATCGGCGTTGGATCGGTGGTGGGGGAAGCCACGCGTTGGCTCGCTTCTCGCTATTGATTATACTATTTTTTTATAGTATAATCAGCCGTGGGCACTCGCATTTGCGCGCGTGAGCAGATGCATATCTACGTAATACGTATTTAAGTGCAATAAAATATATCGTTTTCATTATCAATAAAATGATCACTATCATTTTCAATGTATGTAGTCGAATTGTGTTTTGTCAATCTGAAATATTGGTGAAATCTAGTTTCGTCGCTTTCTAGTTTATTTACCAATAAATGCTATTCACTTGGAGTTCCTCTTACTGTTTCATTGAGTGAACCCAATATTTCCTCTTCTTTCTTTTCTAGTTGAGTAGAAAAGAAAGAAGAGGAAATATTGGGTGAAATTTTTAGCCTGGTTGAGAGAACACGAAAAAGAATTTTAACACAGTTATGCCGGATTTTAAAAACCCGGTCCTTAAGATATCATTTCGCCTAAGCGAAATTGGTAAATTATTTCCATATTAATTGTAAATTATCTATATTCTGTTACTGTTTTCCAAAAAGATAAAAACGAGCGAGATTTGTCTTCAGTTTATGAAAAACTTAGACATGATTCTCAATTAACCCGCTAGGCACGTAACATCCATTTGGGGACATGTATGGCGGCCGCCTAAAATCCGTAACATCCGCTACGGGATATCGCGCTCACCGCTGCGAAAAATGCAATTTACGATTCGAAACGTCGTACTTAATGCTTTCTGAGGACGGAACGATATGGCCAAATAATCTTTAATCCGGCGGCCACCGGCGATAAAATCGAACGGCGATTTAAAAAGTCAGCATAGACGTCAAAACGGCAGTCTCGATCGGCCAGCGCCTCGGCCGCGTAGTTCCGCGAAATGTTGGTTTTGTGCAGTGTTTTGTGGATAAAAGTGTAGTGTTTACTGGATAAAAGTGAGTAATTTCCATTTTTAAGTAGTTTAGGCATAAGGATTAGTCAATTGAGATAGTCCATTTGCTGATTTTCACGAATTTTCAAAGGAAACACTTCGGCAACAACAAACGGCTCGCGAAAAAATGGTTGTTATTATTTTGTAATGTTTATGAAATATCCCGATATATTGCGAAATATGACGTAATGTCGCTTTAATTTACTAACAAAATAAGTATTGCTTCATTTACATCCTAAGTTATCACATAATTAGGCGTATTTTGAAAATTATATCTTGTTTTGTAAAATGAATCGCGCAAAGAAACTTGTTTTGATAATTACTATGAGAGAATAAAGTGCGATTTTCCATAGTTTTTCGATGAAATGTGACTCTCTGGAGTATAATAATTAGTTATTAGACATATAATAAGTCTATGATATCATATTTTAAATGTTGGTTAAAAAAATTTAAATCATATTTTAAATGTTGGTGGCATTCGAAATTTGAATTATTTCGTAATGTCACTTTCATTTAGTAAACGGCTTTGCCGAAGTGATCAATAGTTTAATTTTTTATTTTTTCGCTTAATTCGTCTCAATTGAAGGCATTTTGTGTTGCATAAGGATAAGCCCCATTTATGAGATATATGGATGAATAGTGATCGTTAGTCGACTGCAAAAGGACCTTTAAACTTACATTGCACCGTCGAAAGTCGTGCACATCCGTAAGTATATCTCATTCAAACATAAGCATTTCCCAATACAAGCTGGGATTTCCTTTGCTACTTTTTAAGTAGCGTTTACTAATTTTATTCTATATATATATATATATATATATATATATATATATATATATATATATATATATATATATATATATATATATATATATATATATATATATATATATATATATATATATATATATATATATATATATATATATATATATATGTATATATATATATATATATATATATATATATATATATATATATATATATATATATATATATATATATATATATATATATATATATATATATATATATTTAATTTTTAAATGAAAACTTTTAAAACATTTTTATTTAATTGTAAGGTTAGTGAAGGTTGTACCTTTGCCGGACGTTTCGGAGCCCGTGGCTCCTTCTTCAGCGGCAAGAAGAATACTGCAGTGGAAGCTGTCACCTGCAACTACCCGCATTCCTCTGTGGTGCTGGGAGAGGGATGTAATGGGCGGGAAAATGCATTTTTAAATAAAATATTGGATTTAGAATTTGGTAATGTGGAAATAAATAATGATATGTAGAGTGTATGAGAATATGTAGAGTGTATGAGAATATATAGGTGGAAGAATTAATATATAGTGTAATTTGTATCTACACTGTGTGTGTGTGTGTGTGTGTGTGTGTGTGTGTGTGTGTGTGTGTGTGAGGGTGAGTGAGGGTGTGTTTATTTGTGTGAGTGTGTATGTTTGTGAGGGTGTGTTTGTGAGAGTATAAAAACAGATAGATATATATGTATATATTAAAAGGGTGTATACTATAGGATGGAATGTGTCTGTATCATTAATGTTGAATATTCAGGCCTTTGCCATGGCAAGCTCCAAGTACCCAAATATGTCCCAGTTCCCATGTTTTGAGCCTTATTTCAGGCGTGTTCTCTGGGAACGCCTTTAACACCTTAACCGTAAAACAATCGTTAAAGGGTTTTCCATGCGACCGAGCGTGGAGTGGAATCGGAAGATTAGACAGATCGTTTCTCACTGAGGATCTGTGATTATTCATCCTCAATCTGAGAGCGTTGGTGGTTTCCCCAACGTAAAACGCCTCACAAAACTTACATTGAAGATAGTAAATGCAATTTTCGCGCCTCGAACAAGCCTTTTTAAACACGCAGAACCATCAACCCCTCATTTGGTTGCGTTTCATCGACGATATATTTGTCATTTGGACCCACGGGATATATATTTATATATATATATATATATATATATATATATATATATATATATATATATATATATATATATATATATATATATATATATATATATATATATATATATATATATATATATATATATATATATATATATATATATATATATATATATATATATATATATATATATATATATATATATATATATATATATATATATATATATATATATATATATATATATATATATATATATATATATATATATATATATATATATATATATATATATATATATATATATATATATATATATATATATATATATATATATATATATATATATATATATATATATATATATATATATATATATATATATATATATCTTTATAGGTATGGACCGAATAATAACAAACTTTGCGAGATAATTAAAAGCTTGTAAAAAACCCTAGTTTTTTTGCTGTATGATCATGCCTCATCTATATCTCTCTGAAAAAGCTATTATATTACCAGAGCAATGTCTCTAGAAGAGCGGTCCCAGTTCCATTGCTCCGCCGTGCTTTGGGTCCGCCTTATCATGTCCTTTCGCCCATAAAAAAATGCGAAATATCCGACTATTTATGCCGCATAAAGTAGCTCCTCCGGTTACAATTATTATTAGAGTTGTTGTTGGGGCGGCCGGGGTTCGGTCTTTCATTTGAATATTGCGCCCGTAAAGGGAGGTCTCGGGAATTTAGTGGCGGTGCGTTGAATTCATGAATAGATGGCGAGGCCGTGAAATACACACTTTATGAGCATCCCCCCGCATAGATAAGGGACCCTCATATTTTCACACTCACTTTTAGCCGCGAACGACGGACGGCGGAGTGGAGACGGTTGCTGTTTTGACCGCATTGTTTACAGCAAGAGTACTTAAATTTATTTAGTAAGTGATTGATTCGTTCGCGAGCTAATGGGTTTTGTTGCAAATTGAGTTGTCAACTACAACGGACGAATCCGTCACCTCAGAAAGTTTAAACGATTGTTCGTTCTATCTCTTGTGAAGTGAGCGCAGAAGACTTGGACAAAACAGTCCACCGTTAAGCTCCGCCACATGCCCGTAAGAGGCCAACGCCTTATCCGCGAGATAACCGGGTATGTTACCCAGCGGGCGTACACTTACGCCCTTACTTCCAATTGTGACCAGATTACTCCAGTCTCTCGATTGGTTACGAGTTCGAGGTCGCTTGCGCAGTCCTCTTTCTAACGAAGCGGTGAAACGGTGTATACCTAATCTATCGCGGACCACGGCATCCTTTGCTTGGCTGTTTACCCAGGGTCGGGTAGCGGATGGTCGTTTCGAGAGTAGTCGCCGCAATGTCCGCAACCACCCCCGCTCTATAGGAAACAGTAATGTTTCCAGACTCCCCCGATTGTTAGTCAGAGAGCGCAATCGATTGGCTTATGCCGCACGGAGCACAGACCGTCCAGGAGCGCCAGAAGTTTGATTCCTAGGGGAAATTAACCCTAAGGCCAGAGTCCTACCCAGGCTCGCACTTCATGCGTGGAGGCCGTCGGATGGGTGTTGACCCGTGAGTGTGACCAACCCTGAACAGATTGGGTCTTGTTGGCCAACTCAGCAAGGGCCCCTTAGCTCCCTAGGGTCTTGTTGCTGTTGGGCCACTAAACGTGACTTGCAGCAACCGCCCTGTTAACTTCTGCTAACCGTGGTTAGTTAAACACGATAAACAATTTAACAGGCGGTTAAATTATGTCGACTTGCACCAACTATTTGGACGTCCCGGTTAACTAACGCCGATCGGAGTTCGCAAACTCAATTTTTGAGTATTATAACATAACTATAACTGAAATCGGGATCGATCGCCTCAACCAATCACAGCACAGTTCAAACTGGCGGACGGGTAGTTCATAGTTCACAGCTCATCAGCTGTCATCTGTTTATTATTTCGCGTTCGAGTCTTTCCTCATCAACATCACATAAATCAGAAAATATTTTAGGAGCGCGATAACCAAAAATATCTTTTTTTATTACTCTATCAGTCGAACTACCAGAGCTAAAACGGTAAGTCTAAAAAATGCCCTCAATATTATTTCAAATGTAGCAATTTTTGCATATCTACATATTCAAATCAACTACTTAAACCCTTCGGCTACGTAACGACCAAATTTGGTTGCACATCAGAACACCGTTGACTACGTAACGACCAATAACGGCTTGCTCCCGGAGCGCACAGTAGTATTATTTTTTAATTCGAACGCATCCTAAAATCCATACCAAATATCTCATTATTACTATAGATACATAGACGGCCGCTAGAATAATTTCGCGAGTAATTTCGGTAAAATTTTGTTAAAATTCCATTGTTAAACATCATCATTTTTTTCTTCCAGAAATCATAAAAATTTAATTGGTCTTTATGAGCTAATATTTACATATTTTTGTATGTAAATAAGCAAAACGAAATATTACAATTGATAGAGAATATAAAAAAGATCAGGATAGTATATACAATTTCTCAATAAGATTCCGTATTTTTCCGTTAGACAAGTAGGTACAAGTTAGAAATGCCGAGTTTTTTTTTCACATTTTCGATTTTCTCATATTTATTCATAATTATCTAATTGTTTTATAAAATGAGACTTCAGTATCCTATATACGAAATTTCAATGCGATTATTGAACAGTTATTCTTTCATGATTTCTTTAGTAGTTCCATAGTTATAGTACTTTTTATCGAGCGCATCGTTATTGCAAGAAATTCCAATAAATTGCCGCGGGCTGCCATGAAATTATGCCGCTACTCGAAGGGTTAATGCCGCTACTCGCTAGGATAAAATACTAGCTGACCCGTGCCCATTTTGTTGGGCGGTAAAACTTTTTACCTGTGATGGAATTATGAGTGTGGTTCGGTTAGTACTGAGTGCTATGATTTATTTCCTGACTGCCAAAAGAAGGGTTATATTTTTACTGCGTATGTATGTATTTGCATGCCGATTTGACTATAATACCGTTATTTGTGAGTGTCTTCTTGTGAGTGTCTTATTTATGAGCGTATTATCTCTTTAACTATTTGGGCAGTAAAAGGGAAATTATATGCAGTAAAAGGGAAAAGTCTTTTGTTTTAAACACTTGAGACGATAAATTTACTTATTTTGATAAGAATTCATAATTTTTGATAATATGACCAATAAACATGACCTAACGATTTAAATTATTTTTTTAATTTATTTATTTATTTATTTATTTATTTTCAGGAAAACCAACAGCTAATTATAATTTAACAATGCCGGAGTGACATAGCAGAGAGCCAATTAAAGGTTTTCACGTTTAAATAACGTTGTAGAAACATATGTGATCTTTCAATTAAAGCTATCGATTAAGAATGCATCAAAAATTATTCAACAATTAATACTAAAAAATTCACTGTTCAGCCGCTGCCTAGCTGAGTTAACACTCGTACAGAATAGATCAAAGTCAAAGCGTTTAATCATGTCATTGAAATTGTCACTTGTTCGCCACAGAAATGCATTTTGCCTATAGTTGGTACCAGCATGAGGAACATGAAGTGATTATTAATATAAAATACTACTTTTTGTGACTTAAATATAAAAGTTAGACATATGCTGTCGCTGACTTTTTTGTAGGCATTATCAAGCTCTACAACTTTTCTCTAGAACTTAATCATATATCTCCCATCGTTAAGGCAGCGTTAGTTAGAAACGTTTTCGTTCGACCGCTAATCCTCCGACTTACTTTGCAAATCCGACTACCACGAAAAAGTCTTTTGATTTTTCGGATTAATATATAGCCTATGACACTCAGAAATAACGTGGCTTTCTATTGGTAAAAGAATTTTAAAAATGGGTTCAGTAGATCCAGAGATTACTTCCTACAACGTCACAAACTTAACCTCTTTATAATATTAGTATAGATTTCTAGAATGGCTTTCCTCTTGATTTGCACTCTGCAAAATCATCAGTTTTGAGACATCCATTTTTCGGCTTTCTTAGTTTCCTAGCAGAGTCGGATGGAACGTCTATCGTTGGATGAAGTTCCATTTTGGACCCCCGAACTGCCATCGGCCCGGTGCACCGGCCTACGTATATCTGTCTATATGTGTGTCGTTGTATGCGCGCGTGTATGTGTGTATGCGTCTGTAAATGTGTGAATGTTGTGTGTGGTGTCGTCACAGGTTGATAGATCAACGAGGGAGTAAACGCTGTAACAATATTTAGTTACATTGTTTTCAAAGCAGTATCCGCATGTATACTCAAACGCTCACCGCTACGCCATCGCGCCGTACATACCACGATCCCCCGCCCCCGCCAACCCTTCCCCACGCTCAGAGGGGGTGGTAAATTTAAACGAGGTTTTGATGCGAATCGCTCGGGCTTGCCATAAAATATCAAATTCACCGTTATTACATTTATTCATGAATGGCCCCAAGTCGGCCAACGCAGAGTCTACGAACCCCGCTAAATAACCGTCGACAAAAATGCTTACATACGAGCGAGCGACTACTATTTATCAAATATTTGATTACTTAGATAATAACATTGTATTAGACTGGTCAACTCCATAGTATATTTTGGCTACTCTTCTGCGGAAAAATACAGGTGGCGCTGATATCTTTGACGCCGAATAGCAATTTATCCATTTAATAATAAAACATATAACGATTTTTTTAAAGGTCTAACTGATTCTAAAAGCCTTAGGGAGTTAATGGGCCCTTGCTGAGTTGGCCACGAAGAGCCATTCTGTTCAGGGTTGGTCACACTCACGGGTCAACACCTATCCGACGGCCTCCACGCATGGAATGCGAGCCTGGGTAGGACTCTGGCCTTATGGTTAGTTTCCCCTGGAAATCAACCTTCTGGCGCTCCTGGACGGTCTGCGCACCGTGCGGCTTAAGCCAATCGATTGCGCACTCTGACTAACAGTCGAGGGAGTTTGGAAGCAGTACTGTTTCCTATAGAGTGGGGGTGGTTGCGGACCTTACGGCGACTGCTCTTGAAATGATCATCGGCTACCCGATCCTGGGTGAACACCCGAGCAAAGGACGCTGTGGTCCGCGATAGATTCGCGATAGATTCGGCGGACCGCGCAAGCGACCTCGAACTCGTAATCAATCGAGAGACTGGAGTAATCTGGTCGCAATTGGAAGTAAGGGCGTGAGTGTAAGGCCGCCGGGTAACACTCCTGGCTATCTCGCGGTTAAGGCGTTGGCCTCTTACGGGCTTATGGCGTAGCTAGACGGTGGACTGTTTTGTCCTCAAGTCTTCTGCGCTCACTCCAGGGAGATAGAACGACTAATCGTTAAAACTTCCTGAGGTGACGGGCTCGCCCGCTGTAGTCGACAACCCTAGTTGATTCTATAAGCCTATAATTAAACCAATAAAAATAATAACATTTGATATTAGTTCCATCTATCACATTTTTATATTGGCCTTTATTCTTCTCAAAATAATACGGAGAGATAAAATGCCATCTGTTATACTATCTGAACATTCAAGTGCGTAATTATTACGATTTGAAACCTGTATACCAAAGTAAAACTTGATATCGTTATGTAGATAATAATAAAATAATAAGTTCTATGATTTCAAAAAAGCATTTGTAATTATATTAATATATTGAGGGTTACTTACAGAAAACATCCTAGCTATGACTCTGACCTGCTGTTCAGCGAAGCGTTTTGGATATTCGTCAGTTGTTCCTGAAACAATGCGAAATATATTCTTACAAGACTTTAGAGAAACGTTCCCGAAGCCAGCAGCAAAGACCAACTAGAATGGCTGAAGGGACGAACTATGTAACTACTCACGTACATACAACCTTTGCCCAAAGACAGTTGTATTTCATCGCCCCAATTTTTTTTAATACTTTAGATGAGTCAGTAAAAAATGTTCAAAATGTACACCAATTTAAGATACAAGTAAAAAATGGCTCCATTACGAATTAGGTCGTACAAAGACTGAAAAAGAATTGCTTCATACAATAATTTAAAATATGCGTCTATGTAGATGTATGTGTGTGTGTTATTATATATGTATCTATGTAAGTTGTATGTATATATGTGTATATATGTATGTAACTAACCCTTTATCATATATATTTGTATTATTATGTGTACTATTTTATGCCATTATCTTAGTGTTAGTATTGAAAGTAGTCTATTAGTCAGTACTACTCAAACGTCAGTACTACTCAAAAACAAAGGCTATATATTACGTATGCCCAGATACAGGCTGTTCGGTCTAGTTGGGCATTCGTCTAGAATGATCGTATGGGTTGTGTTCATTTCCTTATTGCTTATATAAATAGTTACAAATTATATCTGTACGATCACACTGTTAACTCTCTACCAAGTTGTAACAAATAAATAAATAAAATAAATAAATAAATAAATATCATTTCGTTATAGGATACCGTATAGGCGTGTTTAGAGCGCCATCTACATACAGTGCGTTGCCATGCTGTTATACCACTATTACTGCCATCTAGACATTAAGTTTTGTAGTACAATCCTGGCTGCCAAGTTATAGTACGACGATAATCAATCTAATAAGCTCTATAATCAATGATATTACTTTCAACCAAGGCTGTATATTGGATCCTTATCTATGAAAATGCTGGTATATAAAGGAAAATTAATGCAAAAAGCTTTGTTGAGGACTTTGCCCAACATATCAGTCAACAAAAGAAGTAAATTCTCTAGAATCGAAACCGCAAATACGCTCAATATTACATGTGTCAAACAGCATTGAATTCCATATTAATTTCGGCAATTAATGCACACACAGCCGATGACTAATATCATTTCTTCTGATCGACACACTTATTCCCCCCACGTATTGATCACACACACGATATATAAAGCCATACATTCGATCGATCATTTATCATCCTCTACACGGCAGTCATCGCGTCTCGTTATCATCATCATCAAGCAGTCATTAAATTATCCGCGATACCATTCTTCACATTTCGGCTACACAACTGCGACATATACTTCGAGCACACACTACACTTTTAATACGGAGAAAACCCATTGATGACACCACGCCCTCACTCACGAGCAATTGGAGTCTAGTGAGGGGTGCCCCCTCACACTGGTGACTCCGACGTGATAAAATGTGCTGGCCGTAAAATAATACAATAGGTTGATATAATGCGATCTATGTATGAAAAATATATATGCCTGAAGATCGAAAAATATATATGAATATATGAAAAATATATATGCCCAAACGTTTAATGCGGATGAGCTGACAATTTGGTATTCGGTTATTATTTGTTCATGGCAAGCATTGTGAAACTTTCGGTTAGAATATCTCATTTACAAGCTACAATAATAATATTTAAATTCCATCAAACATATTTGGAGGTTGCGACACGCCGGTGGCGAATAAGGATGTTTTAAGCTGTTCCTCATGTCATAAAGATTATCATTATTCCTGCGTCGGAATTTCCAAAGAAAATTTTAAGAAAATGGGTGAAAATAAAGCTCTCTGGAAATGCTGCAAAACGAAGAAAAACGATGATGACCTCGATCCTCAGCTACGTCAAATTAAAGCAGAACTATACGAAGAAGTGAAATTTTCACATCAAGAGTTGATGCAAAAAATTGAGACTCTTATTATATCCGTCAACAAGGCCCAAAATGAAAATGCTGAACTAATTACCTCGCTTAAATTTCTATCGGAAAAATACGATGACCTTCAAATAAAAGTCTCGGAGCTCCAACCGCTGAAACCTCGGATTGAAAGCCTTGAAAAAGCTAACAAAGACTTGTACTACAAAATTGACACGTTGGAACGTCAAATAGACGATAGTAAACAGCAGAACAATCAAAACAAACTGGAAATTGACGGCGTCCCTACATGCGTCCTTACGAATATTATCAAAATCATTGGATCGAAAATCGGTGTCACTATTAATGAAAATGGGATCACTACTCGGCGATCCCCTGGCAGATATAACAACCTCTTAGATTCTGCTACGGGGAGCGGGCCACTGCGGCCGTCAGCTCGTACTCGACCACCAACTATTACAGTTGCTTTTTCTACTGTTGATCGGCGTAATGCGTACATAAAAGCTGTGAAAAAGTACAATCGCAAAGGAGACAAACTGAACACTAGTGATATTGGTACCGCTTCTAAAACACCAATCTTTGTACAAGAATCGCTTACGCCGCGTCTGAGATACATATTTTTACAGGCGAAGAAAGCTGCTAAAGAAAATGCTTATCGATTTTTGTGGATGAAAGATGGCATCATTCGAGCTAAAAAGGAGGAGAATGGCCGCACCTTAACCATTAATAGCTTACTATCATTAAACAAAATGTGACGCATGAGCGTCAGCATTATTTGTAGGCTCAGAACGGTTTCTTTATACTCATATTTTATGTTATTTCAATATTCTTTGCTATTTCAATATTTTATCCTATTCCAATACAATTGCAATCAATCACTGATGTATTGGTTTGACGCCGTAAGGATATTATTAACTTTTTATTTAAAATTTTCGATTGCAGTGATTATTTCTATTTCAGTATTTTTTATTTTTATGGCTTCTGTTATTCACCATTATGGAAATCTGACTGTTATTTTTAATTTATATTACAGTCTTACTATCGAAATTGTACTTTTTACATTAATTGCTATATTGGATCAGTATTGTGACAATTTATTCCTGATTTCTAATTTACTTTGTATTTTAATGAGTAGAGCTAGTTGTATTGCTATTTTTATTGGCTATTCTGATATAATAACCTTGACTTTCGATCTGTATCGCAGATTTATGACTGGAAGTATGGTTATTGTTCTAATTAATAATTGTCTTCGCTATCGTTACATCATATTTCTGCTTTCGGATTTATATAGTATTTATATGTTAGAAGTTGATATTGCCACTTTTCTTGTTTTTTATTATGACATTCTAACCCAACAATTCAATGTATATTTTAATTTTATAACCGTAGTTCTGATTATTGCAATGATTACAAATCGTAGTCTATACTGTAACAATTTATTTTTGCATTTTAATTTATATTATGGATTATTTATGGGAATTATGATCAGTATAATAACTGCCAATTATATATTTTTTCATAACCTTATTTTTTGGATTACTAACTTACTTTTTATCTTTATGATGGGTACTATGACGATATTGTTATTTGTTAAAGTCTTTAAAGTTATTATTGTACCTGCTAAAAAAACAATTATTTCAGCAAAAGCTATAGGATGTAAGCTTAACATCAGATTTTTATTTGGATATCATACCTATTTGAGTTATCGGAAAACTATTTCTAAAACCAGATTGAGTCATTTATGCTTCTCACTACAGATGTTTTTTGTTAACAGGCGCGGCTAATGTAGATGATTTACTAACCATTTTGTTCCTCCTCCATTTTTGTTCTACAGTCACTTTAAAGAATGCACGTGGTGTCGTCTGCAAGTTGGACAGTCTTGGCACAAGTTATGTTAGTTGCTAAATCGTTACAATAGAGTTTGAAGAGCTCCCCTCTTCAAACTCTAGTCCTAATGTTGAGCCCTGGGGCACACCGATGTTTACTATTTCACAACTCGATTGCTCAGCCTTTTCCTCAATTCCATCAATTATTTTAATCTCCACCACTTGCTGCCTGTTTTGTGGGTACGATTTGATGACTGAATTGGCCACTCCTCTAATTCCGTAATGGTTTAGCTTGTCTACCAGGGTATTGATGTTTATACAGTCGAATGCTTTGCTTAGATCGCAGAACTTTTATACACTTTTTTTATACACTGTTAGCTTAGATCGCAGAACTTTTTATACACTTTTTTTTTTAATTTGAAATGTAATTTCATTTGTAGAAATACTATTTTTTGTAATTTCGTAATGTTATTATATATATCATATTTTTTCGTAATGTAATTTCTATACCCAGATCGGGTTTATGAAAATAAAATTTTCTTATTTCTTATTTCTTATTTCTTAACCTTCCAAACCATTACGACGTTGCAGCTTCCGGCATCGAAATGTAAGTCTATAATGTATGATGGATTAAATAGCCTGAACATATTTAGCTGTAACATTAGGAGTCTCAACAAAAACTTTGATAACCTGCTGATTTTACTCTCTACGATAGATGTTGAGTTTGATTTGATAATACTTAGCGAATGCTGGCTGAAGGACAATGAACCCCATCATACAATAAATGGCTATGATGTCATTTATACTTGTAATAACAGAAAGCAAAATGACGGTGTTTCAATATTTATTAAGCAGTCGTTATCCTACACTTCTATTGAACCTAGGTTAATAGATGCCAACTGTCTTCAAGTTATTATAAACAACAGCATAGCAATCTTAGGAATATATAGGTCGCCTTCAAGCCGAAATATCAAGCCATTCCTTACTTCCCTCATCGAACTACTGGATAAATATAAGAATCAGGACTATAGGTACATAATGGGAGGTGATCTAAATATTAATATTCTTGATAATACCGACAGTCAGGTGAATGAGTATATATGCCATCTAGCTGAATACAATTTGGAATCGGCCATCAATAAGGTCACCAGATGTAACTCTTGTTTAGACCATATTTTTACATCAATTCATAAAAATGTCATAGGGATCGTCTGCGATACTCAATTAACAGATCACTACCCAACAATCTTATCTGCCAGTTTAAGTAGTCATTTACATAAAACAATTCCACTTAAAACCATAACCTCCTTAGATAACAAGAGTCTGTCGACTGATATTGATCAGATTGAATGGAAGGACATTTACGCAATGAATGATGTGATTGTGGCTACTGACTTTTTTGTTCAAACTCTTGAGGCATTAATTAAGAAAAACACTAAAACGATAAGCATCTCCCATAATAAAAAGAAATTAAAACCATGGATTACCAATGGCTTACTTATAAGCATTAGAAAGAGGGACAAACTACATCGAAAGTTTAAATCTGATCCTGGAAATAGTCTCTTGCAACATGAGTATATCCGGTACAGAAATGTATTGAAAATAATCATTAATAGAACAAAAAATACGTACTATCGAGTTAAACTAAAGGAAGTATCATCTGACGCGAGGAAGACTTGGCAGATTGTTAAGGACATTGCTTACGGTAAAAATATTAACTCCACGGATATAAGACAATTAAAGGTCCATGGACTCACAATAACCGCCAACGATCTCAACAGACGGACTTTAGCTGATTATTTTAATGATTATTTTTCGGGAATAGGTGAAACTTTGGCAAATAGAATACTAACTGACAATAAAGTCAGTGAATCGGACCTGTCAGATTTTTTGATAAACACAAATTCAACTTTAACACGACAGTTATCCCTATCAATCGCTACTGTAGATGAAATTACTAAAATAATAACGAACATGAAATCCACTAAATCTAGAGGTACCGACTGTATTACCTCCCAGATTATAAAGGAAAACAAGAGAGTTTTAGTTATACCAATCTGTCACTTAGTTAACCTAAGCCTCTCAACTGGATGTTTTCCTGCACATTTGAAACAAGCTGTTATCTGTCCAATATTCAAAGGTGGTGCCAGGGACGATTGTGGTTGCTATCGTCCTATTAGTCTTCTAAATTGCCTATCTAAAATCTTTGAAAACGTAGTCAAGCAACGTCTGTTAGCATTCCTTGAGGACAACGACGTCCTTACGCCTATGCAGTTTGGATTCCGATCAGCGAGAGGCACCCAAGACGCGATTGCAGCCGTCACTGGAGAAATAGTTAAGGCATTAGACGATGGAGAAAAATGTGTAACAGTATTCTTAGATCTGGCTAAAGCATTTGATACTGTCTCCCATCGTCTTTTGCTTACAAAACTTCAATTAATAGGCATTCACGGTACGTCTTTGCGATGGTTTGAGGATTACCTCTGTGGTAGATCTCAAGTCACTCAACTAAGGGATACGTCTAGTTCGAGATCAGGAATCAAATTTGGAGTACCTCAAGGTAGCGTACTAGGTCCAATTCTATTCCTTATTTATATAAATGGACTATCATCGATTCCTCTGTGTAAGGGGAAAGCCATCTTGTTTGCAGATGACACTGCCCTAGTTTTCAGAGACAGATCCTGGCAGGGAGTGTTTAAAAACTGTCAAATGGGTCTCAAACGGGTAAAAGAATGGCTTGACTGTAACCTTTTATCTCTAAATGTAGAAAAAACAAAATATATGACGTTTTCCAAAACAAGCAAGGGAATGCTACAAACAGCTGGACTATCCCTCATAGTACACTCATGTAAGGACAGTCCATCAACTATCTGTGCTTGTTCTAATCTAGACAAGGTGAGCACGATTAAATACCTAGGCTTGATTTTGGACGATAGATTGACCTGGTCTTACCATATCTACAACACAGCGGCTAAAATTCGCAAACTCATTCATCCATTTAAACTTCTACGTAACGTAATGTCGAAACCATTACTAAAAGTTGTCTATTACGCACTTGCTCACAGCATTATATCATATGGGATTCTTGGTTGGGGCGGTGCAGCACTATCACACCTCGATCCACTTGTTAAAGCTCAGAAAGCGCTGTTAAGAGTTGTCAACAAAAAACCGTTGAGATACCCGTCTGAGCAACTTTTTCGTGAGTTCTCTGTTCTTGACGTACGGCAAACATTTGCTAAAACGATTATACTCTATTATCATAAACATAAAGAATTGCACCAGCACACAACCCATAAAATTAATACACGAGCGATAACTAATAGTAACCACATAGTGCCCAAACTGAATAGTTCCCATGCACAAAGACATTTTCTTTACTTGGCACCGTCGTTGTTCAATAAAACAAAGGATATACCCGGCATTTATACTCAAGGTATTAATATAAAAATAAATATAAACAAAAAAAGACTAACCCACTGGTTGATCACCCAGGGAAGGAAAGAAACCGAAAAATTAATTTGCTTTATTCCTATCTAACTTAACATTCCTAACACAATATTATTAACCTACCATATATTTATGATTATTATTATTTATGATTATTATATATTATTATTATTATTATCACATACCTTTTTAGATAATTTGAAATTTTATTTTTAAGCTATTGCATAGCTTTTATCGCGGGCCTAGCCCAGCGCGGCGACCGAATGAAGAAATTTCTTAACGAAAATTAATGCTTTTAAACTGATAATTACGTCTAAACGAGTACTGCTTGCGATTCGAAAAAAATATATGTTAAACAAGAACATTTTCCTAATATTCTTAGCCTTGAATATTTTATATTTTGTTTTTATTACATAGTGTAATTAATTTGTGAAATTAGGTCTAACCGAACACAAAAACGACTACCACGCAAATATTATCTGGCGTATTATTATGAAACCTGCACCATTTTAAAGATAATTTAATTATCTATCTTTTTATCTACGATTTTTTTCGAATAGTCAAAGAATAAAAGAATAATATCCGGTTTTGTTGCTTTATTGAATAACATTCGTGCGCGGCGCCCTATCGGAATTATTCCGAATCATTTGATTCCCCAGCCCCATATGATTCGGAATAATTTCAACATGTGCCGATAGAGCGCAGTTATCTGATATCAGAAATAAATTGAATTTATACAGTATGACCGCGGCTACTGTTACGGTAGGATTCTGACATTGTGTTCCGAAAGAGACGAAATAAATTACGTTATTAAAAAAACAAAATGGCCAGGAAATCAAAATTTTTACAACATAAACGCCGTATACTGGAGAAAAATAGATTATTAAGGTAAGTAACATGTATTATTACGTGTATATTATTACCATTTCTCTGCTCTGACGTTCCTTGCCTGACGTCACATTGGGGTGACTAGACGAATAGGTTTCGTGCAACAAGTTCACTAATTAACAGTTATAAAATAAAATACGTCATTTTATTTCATAAACTGACGTAATTACTGTTAGATCAAACTTGAATATTGATTTTGAAAATCGATTTAGGGTCGATTTCAATATGAAACCTGCGGGTAAAAGTACCTACACATAAGTATAAGTTGAACCGTCGATTTGCTAAATTCATTCATAAAGCGACAAATTTTCATTCGTGATTTTCGTAGTATGACGTAAATTATACTTTGGTTGGAGGGGGTTGTACCTATTTGTTGCAATAAGATCATTTTGTGGTTTTTAGCCAAAAATCTAGTAGTAATCATAATAATTCTACTTATAACTTAGTTAGGCGCATATCTGACTCATCCATATTTATACTGACTCTAACGCTGTAGGTAGACAGTCTTTTTTTTAAATTTGTCAGTTTTTAAACCTTCTTTTATTTTCTAATTTCTACTACTTCTAATTTCGAACTTGGAATGCTATTTCGAATTTCGAACTTGAAATCGTACTTCGAATTTCAAACTTGAAATTGTGCTTCGAATTTTGAACTTGACATTCTACTCCGAATTTCGAACTTGATATTCTACTTCGAATTTCGAACTTGAAATTCTACGTCGAATTTTGAACTTGAAATTTTTCTTCGAATTTCGAACTTGACATTTTACTTCGAATTTCGAACTTGACATTCTACTTCGAATTTCGAACTTGAAATTCTACGTTGAATTTCGAACTTGACATTTTACTTCGAATTTCGAACTTGATATTTTACTTCGAATTTCGAACTTGAAATTCTACGTCGAATTTCGAACTTGACATTTTACTTCGAATTTCGAACTTGATACTTTACTTCGAATTTCGAACTTGCAATTCGACGTCGAATTTCGAACTTGACATTTTACTTCGAATTTCGGACTTGACATTCTACTTCAAATTTTGAACTTAATATTCATTCTACTTCAAATTTCGAACTTGACATTTTGACATTTGAAATTCGGAATTTCGATTAAATTTCGATAATATCGGAATTCGAATTAAAATTTCGAAATTTTGTATTGTGCTTTGAATTTCGAACTTGACATTCTACTTCTTTTTTCACAGGAAAAGACAAAAATTGGACAGTAATGAAGAGAATGTCGTGCAATGTAGAGCTGTTGAAAATATAGAAAATGTAAGGCTACAAGAAAATCAATTTCACAGCCAACAACTTCAAATTTATGAACAGCGTAATGAATGCATTACTCCCGAAGTTGTTCTATACAGGAACACAGGAATTCCTGGCGATGGTAATTGTCTATTCCACTCGCTCATAAGTGTTTTGCAAATTCAAATTGAGACTTGTGACTTGAGAAATCAGTTACGCGATTCACCCTATTTAAACTCCTGCCACAATCCGCAAGAAGCATATAACATTCTATCAAGCACTAATGATTACGGAGATTTGGATTGTTTGTACTTATTTTCAAAAATGTACAATCAAAATGTTTGTGTACATTATTGTTTTTACAACATAACTACAACGAATCAAGACACTATCTTTTGTCATTTTAAAGCGAATAATACACAAAACTGGATTCATCTTCATCTTCGTGAACAACATTTCACACCTTTTTATGAAGTATCAGATTTATTGGAGACAATACAAGACGCTACCCAAAATGAAGCCCATGTTGATGCCAATATTCAACTATTGCGTGACAATTATAATGAAGACCCTACCGAAGATAACCATAACGATCATGAAAATGAAATTGAGATTGATAGAGAAAATCGAATTGGTGAAAAAATTATGGATTTTATTGTTGATGGTACTATTCCAGTTTACACAAATTATCATAAACACAGTACAAGTCATATTGATTTTTATAAAGACTTTACGAGTAATTCATTTGGTCATTCTTGTATTATTTGCGACAGACTATGGTGGAAAAGAGACTTGAAAATGTCGACCAGTAAACATGAAAGTATTTTGAAAACAATACTGCAGGTAATCTTAATTATATAGTTTTAAGCTATGCATAGCTTTTATCGCGGGCCGGCCAGCGCGGCGACCGAATGAAGAAATTTCTTAACGAAAATTAATGATTGTAAACTGATAATTACGTCTAAACGAGTACTGCTTACGATTCGAAAAAAATATATGTTAAATAAGAACATTTTCCTAATATTCTCAGCTTTGAATATTTTAGATTTTGTTTATATTACATAGTGTAATTAATTTGTGAAATTAGGTCTAACCGAACACAAAAACGACTACTACGCAAATACTATTTGGCGTATTATTATGAAACCTGCACCATTTTAAAGATAATTTAATTATCCATCTTTTTATCTACGACTTTTTTTCGAATAATCCGTTTTTTTTGCTTTATCGAATAAAAAAATCGTGCGCGGCGCTCTATCGGAAGACGTTTAAATTATTCCGAATCATTTGCTTTCGCATAATTTCAACGTTTTCCGATAGAGCGCAGTTATCTGATATCAGAAAAAATAAAATAAATAAATAATTATAATTGCATAAGTTGTTAAAAATGCTATGCAATAGCTTTACAGCGGCAGTCCCCGAGTGCCACACGTATTTTTTTTACTAAAATTTTACTTTACTTGATTTTATTTTTCACGGCATTCTTCAACGAAATTTTTTATTTAGCATTAGGCAGTACGTACTTAATTATATGATTCTGAGCCTACCTTAGTGCGGACGTCTCGTGCGATCCAGTTAGGTTAGGTTTAATTCATTTGTAACTAATACTATGATTTTTTGTAAATAAAGAATTTGAATTTGAATTTGAATTTGAATTTATCAAATGCTACCGCCGAGCCGCCCGAGGCTAGCTGAGAAATGAACAGCGCTGATCGAGGCCGTTGTGAAACGGAACCCAAACGGATTCGTTCGCCGGCCGATAGAGAGCGCTCATCGATTTTATTTTTGAAATTATTATTCAGATGAAATCAGTTCTGGGCTACTTGGGAAAGTCTTGGTGTGACACAAAAGATTTTTTGGTAATCTAATAAAATCGTTATTTGTTAGAATGTTATATTAGCATTTATTAGGACGAATCACCCCTTTCCTGTAATCTTAAGCCGTATTACTACAAAATATTGTAAATTAAATAAAAATATTTTATTTTGTCAAAACTGTGAAAATGATGGTTTTTTCTGTTTATGTTTCGCATGCACGTTAAGTGGTAATTTCTCTAAATATAATATTGTGGGCATGCATTTTTACTTTAATTCGATTAGGAAGATTACACATTTTGAATTATGTACATTTCCTTTTTAAATGCGGATTTTTGATTATCTTTGATAATTTTTAGTATTCCTTTTTTCATATTATAGGTGAATCATTTTCATTTATATTTTCTACTGTTAGTTAGTTCTACTTATTTTATCAGGTCTGTTTCGACTATTTTATTTTGTATCTTTTATTTTAATTTTATTTCAAGACATTCAATGAATATTACGATTTTTTTTATATCGAAAGATTGTTAGTATTTCGTTTTTTTTAATTAAATTTTATCGCAATTAATGTCATTTGCTAAATATTTTAGGTAGAGAAATGAATAATGCTATTAATTAATTGGTAATTACTAAGCATAGAAAATAAATAAAAATATAAATCTGTTGCTATAACAGGGAATTATGAGATTCATAATCTGCTGCATTATCGCCATAAATGTAACACCATAATTCAGACAATACATTTATTTATTTATTTTATTTATTTATTTATATCAAACATAATTATAAAACGCATGAAAATGGTGATACCAAGTAATGGTGCCAAGAAACACCGGCCCACATTCACATGACCATGCTCAGCGCATACCCAACTAGGCCAAATATAGCCTGTATCTGGGCATACGACTTATTTTCTGACTTAGGTGGAGAAGCCTAACTGACGTAGGTACTCATATAGATACATATACACATACACGCATACATATACATACATACACAAACATATAAATATAACGATCTAAATATATTAATACATTTCATTTCATATTATGACGATTTCTTACCGAAAAAGATCTTCGGAATCGGTCAAGAATTATTAGTTGCACCATTACACAGCGCAAGCGCCTCAGTCTTTTCATTTCAGTAGTGCTGTCATACGGCGAATGAACCGTAGCAAGGCCCACTATGATTATAAACACAAGCCGTGTAAAAAAGTAGCAACTGGTCAATATTGAATAATTCTCATATAAAACGGCTTTTTATGATATTACGAAACTCGATAATTATCAGAATGGCTGGACCAAGCCATAATTTGGGTGTCCAATTATTCAGTAATTCAGTAGCTAATTGATATACTAATATTATAAAGAGGTTAAGTTTGTGACGTTGTAGGAAGTAATCTCTGGATCTACTGAACCGATTTGGAAAATTCTTTTACCAATAGAAAGCCACGTTATTTGTGAGTGCATGGACTATATATTAATCCGAAAAATTAAACGACTTTTTCGTGGTAGTCGGATTTCCAAAGTAAGTCGGAAAAAACGGTCGAACAAAAACGTTTCTAACTAACGCTGCCTTAACAATGAGAGATATATAACTAAGTTCTACAGAAAAGTTGTAGAGCTTGATATTGCATACAAAAAAGTCAACCACAGCATATGTCTAAATGTTACATTTAAGTCACAAAAAGTAGTTTTTATATAAAATAAATAATTTAAATCGTTAGGTCATGTTTATTGGTCATATTATCAACAATTATGAATTCTTATCAAAATAAGTAAACTTATCGTCTCAAGTGTTTAAAACAAAAGACTTTTCCCTTTTACTGCATATAATTTCACTTTTACTGCATAAATGGTTAAAAGAGATATAACACTCACAAATAAGACACTCACAAGAAGACACTCACAAGAAGACACTCACAAATAACAGTAACATAGTCAAATTGGCATGCAAATACAGACATACGTATGCAGTAAAAATATAACCCTTCTCTCGGCAATCAGGATATAAATCATAGCACTCAGTACTAACAAAACCTGGCCAAACCACACTCATAATTTCATCACAAGTAAAAAGTGTTACCGCCCAAAGAAGTGGGCACGGGTCAGCTAGTTGATACTATTTATACTATGGAGTTATTACCTACGACGGGCGAATCCGCCACCCTAGGAAGGTATAACGATATTGATCGCTTTTTCGACCTGAAGTGAACGTAGAGACTTGGGGACGAAATAGTATACCGCTTAGCTACGTCATCTTGCTCTTTAAGTTCAACTCCTTACCGTGTGATACTGGGAGGCAACCAGCGGGCAGCCTCGCACCCTCACTTCTATTTTTTTCCTGATTTCTCCGTCCTCCCTTCTACTTAATATTAGCGGAAATTTAGTTTTAATTTATCGCGGACCGTGGCGTCCTTTGCCTGTATACCACTCGGGATCGGATGGTCAACGGGTCGTTTCAAAAGTAGCTGACATTTATTTATTTATTTATTTATTTTATTTATTTACATATACATATACATTCAAATTCATGAGCACAACAGAAAATGAAATGACAATTTAGACAATGCCGTCGTATGCTTTTAAAGTTATATACACATGATACATCTGTCTGAGCCCAGGTTACATAACGCATACATTAAACCTTCATAAACCAATATAGAGGTGATTGTCGCATCGTATTCATATGAGTTCCGCTCGTTTCACTATTTCATATTGCTATCCATAATGGGGAGCTAATGGGCCCATGCTGGGTTGGCCATGAAGACCCATGTGTTCAGGGTCGGTCACACTCACGGGTCAACACCTATCCGACGGCCTCCACGCACGAGGTGCGAACCTGGGTAGGACGTTCGGGCGAAGGACCTCCCCTGGGAATCAAACCTCTGGCGCTCCTGGACGGTCTGCGCACCGTGCGGCTCAAGCCAACCGATTGTGCACTCCGACTCACAGTCGGGGGAGTCTGGAAGCTATATTGTTTCTTATAGAGCGGGGGTGGTTGCGTGCCTTACGGCGACTGCTCCCTGGGTAAGAGGCGGGCAAAGGACGCCATGGTCCGCGATAGATTCGGTATACACCGTTTCACCGCTTCGTAAGGGAGAGGTTTGCGCAAGCGACCTCGAACTCGGAACCAATCGAGAGACCGGAGAAATCTGGTCACAATTGGAAGTTAGGGCGCGAGTGTCGGGCCCGCCAGGTAACATAACTGGCTATCTCGCGGTAAGGCGTTGATCTCTAACGGGTTGTGGCGTAGCTAGACGGTGGATTGTTTTTGTCCTAAGTCTTCTACGCTCACTCCAGGGAGATAGAACGACTAATCGTTAAAACTCCCTGTGGTGACGGGTTCGCCCGTTGTAGTCGACAACCCAAGATGAATGGGCGGGTTTATTGTCATATGAAAATCTCTTACAACCAACCCTACTGTGACGTTTTTATATGTATGTGTGCTTGTAACATGTGTGTAAGTGTGTCTTGTTATTGCATTCGATCGACAGAATTGAAAATGCAATTTTGTTAATTTGATCTCAACGGAAAATGGTGACCCATTCGGGAATCGAGCCCGGAACCTTACAATGTACTCGTAAGATCTGGCGTCTTAACCACTATGCCACCGGGCCGTGTTTTAAGTTTTACCAAGACTGCGCCCAGGTTTGGCTCCCAACGAGAAGGCTCCTCAAAAGTCAACAGTACAGATACGATTTTTTGTATACGTTCTCAATTATGGTAGCCCATTCTAAGGTTTATGACGACATGGCTGTTGAGCCCAGAGTTGGCTCCCGACGAGAGAATTCCTAAGGAGAGTCCGTTTTAAGTTTCACCTTAACATGGCTGATGCACCCAGGGTTGGCTCGGGACAGAGCATTTTAATAAAAACTTGTTTTATTAAACGTGTTTATACTATGAACTTATTAGGTTCCACCTTCTACAAGGAGGCTACCGGATGGCGACCGAACCATGTTAAGCCGATACAGGTTAACGAGCGAGTGAAAAGGCCCTATTCCACCGGGACATCATGGTGGCACAACCAGTCGCCGCCACCAACAAAATGTATACAGCTCTATAGAGGGTAACTCACATGGTGTCCGCTTGATTGCGCAACCGTTTTGGCGGCGCGACCAGGGCGGACGCGAACACAGATTATTACTGGCAGCGCCACCATGCCGCTCGCGACAACAATAATTTGTATATCGCTGCCAATGCCCCTCTTTCGCATGCTGTTGTTTTCAATACGTTTGTTTGAAAACAACAGCATGCAAAAGACTGTTGTTTTCAACAACTCCTCTATTATTTTCAATACGTTTGTTTAATTGCAGCGTACGCTACGGTGGATAGTTTCGATACTGAAAAGTTTATTATCCTAATTCAAAGCAGACCACCTAATTGGGATAGTTTCTCGCTTTTTTTCTAATAGAGATTTGAAAATAAATGTCGCGCTTCTGGTGTCTATCTGGTGTTTAATCTGGTGTCTCAACTTGGTAGCTCAAAGACAGCACGGTTGCTCGACTGGTTGCGCCACCATGGTGTCCCAGTGAAATAGAGCCCTTAGTGGCCCATTTGCACAGGAACCAATAACTGACTGGAACTACATATTTATAATAACTCATAAAATAATGGTAGCTAATACTTAACTGAGATATTTACTGAAATAATTTGGCCATATAAAGTCATATAAAAACTATTACCAATACTTGTACAGGGAGTACACATTCAGTATCAGTTCCTAGATATATATTAATTGATGACTCATAATATTTATCATTAAAAATATATCGACAAACTTAGTTGGTCGCAGTGATGATCGCAGTGAAATAAGGCGATACCGAACACATCTAGCTAATTCTTGCTTATTTCGCAGTATCTATCTATATACTGCGAAATCCGCAAATATAATTGCCCGTTTTTGCGTTTCCTTTTGTTTGTTTGTGAATTTGTCAACGCTTGATTATGGGTAAACTACTACATAAATAGTTTTTTATAGATAGATGCTTTTCTTTATATTTTTTATTCTTTTATTCTTCGTATCTGTGTTTTTGCTTGCCGACTCGTTTACACGTAATCACAACTGGTTATTAAACCCACTAGTTATTATCCTATGGGTTTTTTCCCACTGCTGAAGGGGTTGGTTTCTTGGGGACTGTAATTGATATATTACCTTCGCATTTTCTCGTCTTTCCCGGCCGCCGAAGAGTCTTCTCCGTATCTGGTTTACACTCGATTAGATGGTCGCACAGTGAAAGATTTTTATTTTTAATAAACGTCTATTGTCACTCAACTTAAAACGTGAGTTACAGCTTTTAAAAAACAAATTTAAAATATCGTAAAACGCTTTATTTTTGTACTTATACAAACGAAAAGGAGAGGAATACACACTGACAGACACACAGACACACAGAAGTGCGTACACAATACTTTGCTTGTCAGGAAAGTAAAAATATATTACAAAACGTGTATGCATATTCTATATAGGTAGTTGGGATGAGAATCTGGTTTCCTCCTTTGGATCGATGGAGCGTTGGCATTGACAATGTAAAGTAAAATATTTCTTAAATATCTTGTCCGTCATAAATAATACAACTTGTTTTAAACTTTTAGTTCACTATTTGTTACGGCAGTCGTGGACATCCTTCGCTGCCCAATTCCCCTTTAGCGGGGCTTTACATGAGCCGAGCCCTTTACGCATGTTAATTAATACGTATGGACCACAGTCCGAGTTTTATACGAAACCCTTGTTGAAGCATGTGTATTTCAGTCTATTACATCGTTATATTTTTTTCAGTGTAAGAGAGCTGATTTTTTTCGACAATACAATACAATACACTTAGTTCTGCTACAGAAAGCTGGAAAGCGTCACTGCGTCAAAAAAAATGTAAATTATTAAGAAATATTAACTATCGTGATAGTTGCGATAATATCAATTAATTTTAGTAATTTATTTGAAAACAATTGATAAATAGAACATAATCTAATAATGAACATTGCTAATCAAATAAAGAGCACAATGTCTATAGCCATACTGATCAAAGCAATGATGTGATAGTCATGAAAATAGATAATCGCATACTAAAAATATCAAAATTCAAATTAATTTTTAAATCTAGCAATATAGCCGTCGTCAATAGAAAAAAAATACGCTCTTTGGCATAGTTATCAGGAATTTTCCATTGTTTTATTTCCGACGATTTGCAACAATACACCACAATTTAATCCACACCCCAATACACTACAATCCAAATTTGAATCAAAACATTGAACAAAATCTGGGTGTTTAATTTATTTATTTATTTATTGTTAAAGGTACACAAACAATACTCTAATATTACATGGCTATCGCTAAGATTTTTACTTTATTTCTAATTAGAGTATAATATTATATGCGTACTCCGCATGCTTAATTTATAATTGCGTATGTGCCGTATCTCATGATTTACAAAATATCAAAATTATCAAAATTATCAGTACAAAAATTAATATCCTTAAAAATTACCAAAACAAACATTAAAAATTTTAGAAATAAGTTTACAGTGAATTCTGAAAAACAGTTAAACAATTAAATGGTAAAAAAAATAGATCAAATATTGTCTGGAATAAAATAATAAAAACATACGGTAAATTATCAATTTGCTTCATAATACGTTATTTATAATGGACTTAACTACTAATGGTCCCAGGTTGAAGAAATCAATGTTATCGGTTATAGTGTTGTATAACCGGCATGTACGTGAGATAGGATTGTGGAAAGATTGATTTGTCTGCGAAAAGGGAAGGTGAAATGTCAAATGCTGCCTCAGTCGCCTGGATGGTACGTTGAAATTTACCGCTTCTAATAAATCTGGTGAGTCTATCCCGCCGTTAAGAAGTTTGTGCAGAAACATTAGACTTCCGCACTCTCTCCTCTTTCTAAGAGTAAAAATCTTAAAATAATTTAAACGCCCTTCATAAGAGTAGAGAGTGCGTGATAGGCCGGTTTTATAAGTTACCATACGCATATACTTCCTCTGCACAGACTCTATCGCTTTCGAATGCACCTCATAGTATGGATTCCAAATTATGGAACCAAACTCCAGTTGGCTGCGTACAAGAGAATTATAGAGCAAGTTAAAAGAGTTAATATTCTTAAACGGTTTAGTAACCCTATATATAAAACCCAGTGTTCGTTCGCTCTTACTTACTACATTGTTGATATGCTCTCTAAAAGTCAGGTGCTCGTCGTGCAGTATTCCTATATCTCTTACACTTTTTGTAGATTTTAGTGTTGAAATGCCGATATATTAAAGAAAGTTGTAATATCAAAGAAAGTTAAAGCTTTTAAATTGAGTGATAATATCCGTCTGATAGGATGCTAAAGAACTGGTAATACTAGATTACTTTACGAAAGGTCAAATTATTTCTGGGCCATACTAAGGTAATCTATGACACAAGCTACACGATACGGTACCCTAAAAACAAATTATTCCTCAATTTTCACGGAGCACGGCTTTCCGTAGTAGCGCATCGCGACCGTAGCCTTCGCCACTCTCCTTGGGTGGTTTTCAGTCAGTACTCTTTCAGTCGGCCTCCGGACTGCGGACGGAGCGATCGCGTCGGCTCGCATACAGCCCACTGAAATTTCAGTTTACGTGTTCGTGATCGCGTGTACGATACGATCAGTGTCCGTGATATATTATGTGATTGCCTATTTGGATATGAACTGTTATTACAGGTTTTATTTTCGCTTAAATGTTTTCCATTAATTTTTGAATTAATGACCTTTTAAACGACTTCAATGTGGTAGTTTTTATTTATTTCCCAAAAATAGCGGCGGCTGTTATGATAAAATTGTCTATGATAATAGTTTGTGGTCAGTATACTTTTTTATGAAATTCCCCCAAAAATTATTTTAATGTGCTAAAAATACAATTACATAATGCAATTGAAAACAATTCAAGCACAAATGACGGACTTATAACTATATGGATATACTAGCTGACTCGTGCCCACTTCGTTGGGCGGTAAAACTTTTTACTTGTGATGAAATGAAATGAATGTGGTTCGGTTAGTACTGAGTGCTATGATTTATTTCCTGACTGCTAAAAGAAGCGTTATATTTTTACTGTACACTATATGTATGTATGTATTTGCATGAAAATTTGACTATATTACCGTTATTTGTGAGTGTCTTATTTGTGAGTGTCTTATCTCTTTAAATATGTATGCAGTATAAGGGAAATTATATGCAGTAAAAGGAAAAGTCTTTTGTTTTAAACACTTGAGACGATAAATTTACTTATTTTGATAATAATTCATAATTGTTGATAATATGACTAACAAACATGACCTAACGATTAAAATTATTTTTTTAATAAAAAATATTACTTTTTGTGACTTAAATATAAAAGTTAGATAGATGCTGTCGCTGACTTTTTTGTAGGCATTATCAAGCTCTACAACTTTTCTCTAGAACTTAATCATATATCTGTCATTGTTAAGGCAGCGTTTGTTAGAAACCTTTTCGTTCGACCGTTTTTTCCGACTTACTTTGGAAATCCGACTACCACGACAAAGTCTTTTCATTTTTCGGATTAATATATAGCCTATGACACTCACAAATAACGTGGCTTTCTATTGGTAAAATAATTTTCAAAAGCGGTTCAGTAGATCCCGAGATTACTTCCTACAACGTCACAAACTTTACCTCTTTATAATATTAGTATAGATAGTATAGATAACTATATATCTTACAGTCGACTATTTCATAAAGTAATTTTTGATTATCATCACAAACAGAACAATGTAATACTACACACACAGTACAGAAGTAATACACACACAGTACAGAAGTAATAAAGTAATAAAAATACATGCCAATAAGTTATGTTTGGGTTACAATATCCAATTAATTACTATTTTTTGCCCATGAAAGCATATAAGAGGATACATTGGGGTAGTTGGTTAGTGGCTGTGTAAAAGCATATGTTTCTTCAGTACATTCTTAAACGACTGCGCAAAAGGAGTGTTATGTGTCCAGGATTCTTTTATGTATGTTTTACGTTTTTTAATTCCACCATAACTTCTAAACGCTTGAACCGATTTAGAAGTGTGTCGGATTGTTGGAATCGTTTTGTCCGCCCGAGTGTCACATGGTACGTGCTGCGACCCCTTGCTGTCATATACATAGAAAGCAGCGTCTTTAAAATAAATCCTCGTGTTATGTTTTTTTTACGAATTGAAAACTTCGATTTCTTTGAGATATTGAACATTTATTTCGAAGCAATTTGGAAAGTGCATTTCATTCAATGTATTGTCCATCGCTAGTTATGACATTCTCCCATCTTTCTGGCAAGAGACAGAATCCACTTTTCGTCGCCGATGATTATTCGGTGGAGAAAATCTTTTTCTTTTGAACTGCGAAGGAGCATTTCACAAGTCATGAAACGTCTTTCGATATCTCTCGGCTTCAAATCGTGAGGAACACAATGCCTTTCCTTTTGAATAACTTCCATAGGTTTTAATCACCTCGAAACGGTTGAGGGATGAACATTAGGCACTTCACTTATCTTTGCCAGCGTCAGACTCGAATCTTCATGGAGTATGGACTCGATTTCGGCTTCTTCAAATTTTTGCCCTGGCCTGGGCGCTCTTTGTCTTGCATGTCGAAATCACCACTTTTGAATCGGAGAAACCAAGTCTCGACAGTCCTTTCTGTCGAAGTAAATCCTTGTAAGCCTCCAGCAGCAATCTAAACCATTCTGCGGCAGTTTTCTTAAGATGAAAGCAAAAAAGCATTGCTTCCCGCAAATGACGTTTGGTCGGCTCAAATTTCGACATCTTTGATGCTAACAATATTACCGTTTTTGACACTTCGACGAAATGACACAGACTGATAATTAAAGCCTAATGATGACGCTTTGACATGAAGTAATTTGCAATTTGGTCAATGACTAGATATACAAGTTACGGTATTTCGAAGTTTTCAATGCAAGATCATAAATAAATTCATAAATCACTGTCTTTGCTAATTTTATATATTATTTTAATATTGCCATGCTGTATGTTTTTGATTAAATAAAATAACATTTAATATATATTTTTGGATCTTAATTTTTGGATCAAAAGTTTTATACTTTCACAGGGCAAATATAATTTATTTTGTAAGAATGAGCCCAAAATATTGCTAATTCTTATATCGTCGACTCGTTTTCCTTATTTCCCCGTCTATTTCAGAGTGACAACGAGTCGATGTGTCTAGAGGATTATGCTGTCCGATCAGTAGCTTTCTTTACTAAGTCAAAGCTCTGATTTTCTCACAGAATGAGTGGTGTATTTACGTGTTGAGGAATCTCCTTTCCCTTATTATTCTGGTAGGATTATTGCTCACTTTCTGAGGAAGCAATTTCATTGTGTCCTTTTAGGCATTAACCCGTATCTGGCTGACTGTATTCATTTGTCAGGTGAGTTTTAATACTGTGTTGCATCGGGGGTGTTTTTTTTAGCTCAGGCACTCGGAAGAATTTTGAGCTCTGCTGAAAGTATAATATTTTGTTTTTTGTCTAATGTTTTTTAAGATATTGCATAGCTTTTATCGCGGGCCTAGGCCAGCGCGGCGACCGAATGAAGAAATTTCTTAACGAAAATTAATGATTTTAAACTGATAATTACGTCTAAACGAGTACTGCTTACGATTCGAAAAAAATATATGTTAAACAAGAACATTTTCCTAATAATCTTAGCTTTAAATATTTTAGATTTTGTTTATATTACATAGTGTAATTAATTTGTGAAATTAGGTCTAACCGAACACAAAAACGACCACTACGCAAATACTATCTGACGTATTATTATGAAACCTGCACCATTTTAAAGATAATCTTATTATCTATCTTTTTATCTACGTTTTTTTTCGAATTATCCGTTTTTTGCTGTATGGAATAAAAAATTCGTGCGCGGCGCTCTATCGGAAGACGTTTAAATTATTCCGAATCATTTGCTTTCGCAGCCGCAAATGATTCGGAATAATTTCAACGTTTTCCGATAGAGCGCAGTTGTCTGATATCAGAAAAAATAAAATAAATAAATAATTATATTTGCATAAGTTGTTAAAAATGCTATGCAATAGCTTTACCGCGGCAGTCCCCGAGTGCCACACGTATTTTTTTTTTGTAACAAAGTATCTTTCCCGCATTGAGTTATAATTCGCAAAGTTTATTATCAGTTATGAAATAATATTAAATTAAAGACAACAATTTAGTCAAATACTAATCGACTTAATTACATTATATTACATTACTATAGTATCTATTTGGGGAATACTTTGATATTTATTTCCCGCTCTCGGACATGTCACAATATACTACAGGTATACAACAACTGTTTGCATGATACTGGTTTGGATATATTACTTATTTTAAAGACAAATAGAAAATATAATGAGCTCAGCATCTTAACTGAATAAAATAATAAACAAGTAAATATATTAAAAATAATAAAACAACACGACTGCCGTTACAGAAAGTGAATTATTAAAATATATTTAATTTGAATACAGTTTTTTTTATAAAATCTTTGTGGTTTATGTATTTATCCATATAAATACATGTATATTTTCGAAATGTACTCAAGAATACTATTCATTTGACCCTTAACACGATATATTTATGGTAATTCATTGACATTTGGACATTTAAACAAGTATTTTTTGACATTTGGGTTTAGGTATCATATGACACCCAGGATGACATATCGATTCTAACAATATCAAATAGTTCTAAATCGGTTCAAGCATTTAGAAGTCATAGTGGATTAAAAAATCAGGGGTACATAATTAATACATACTGATTTTTTTCAAGTACAATTACGTAATTTAATAATTTTCCAAAATATTGGAGTGGTTTTCCAAAATTCGTAATATTTTGAAATTTTTTCCGAAATTCGTAAGAACCAAAAACGGTTATTTAAAAATTGATAATATTTTGTCGAATGTAATATTTAAACACTTTTTACAATTTATTTTGCTAAATTGATATTCCAAATATTTCTCTTCGTTATTGTTACTAGGCCTACCGGATCTATTCCTGACGGCCGCGAAGAGGAAGAACGAAACGCACTAAACTGTCAAATGATGAATGTCAACACTCACCGTGTAACATGGTGAAACGCTGGCATCTCCTTATATGACAGAACGTGGTCGCGGCACGCACCATATGACGCTCTGGAGGACAAAACGATTCTAATAATAAAGCGTTCAGAAGTTATGGGGGGAAAAAAATGGAAAACATGTATAGTAAACAAATACCTATATATATTAATCCTAAACGGATAACATTAACAATAATCGTGAATTGTTAGAATCAGATTAAATAAACAATCAAATTAAAAAAAAAAAAAACAGTAAATAAAATACTAAAAAAATAGCCATGTAGCACTATCTAAAAATGCCAATAAGTAATTCTCAAAAATCAGTGTTTTCAATAGGCTTTTCAATCTATTGTTTTATGTAATATGAAAGCAATAGATTCAGACAATAAATCCACGAACAACTGATACGAAACTATTATTTAAATGTCCCCTGAAAACACTTAGAGTTGTCAACTACCATCACCGAATCCGTCACCTCAGGAAGTCTTAACGATAATGATCGTTCTGTCTCCCGTGAGGTGTGCGTAGAAGACGAGACGAATAAAAAACTACCGTCTAACTAAGCCAACATACCCGCCAGAGGCCAATGCCCTACGGCGAGGCACCGGGAAAGGTATCCAGCGGACAGCCTCGTCCCCTGACTACCAGTTTTGGAAGGATATATTCGTCTGGAATTAACCATCAGGATACCTCTAACCGACCGAATGGTTACGGGTTCGAAATCGCTTGGGCGACCTCTACCTGCCGTATATTCAGCGGTGATTTAGTTTGAATCTATCGAGGACTTTTGAAATCTTTTGCCCGGCTCCAAATTCAGGATCAGATAGCCAATTCGTCATTTCAAGATTGGTTGACGATAGGTCAACATCTACCATGCTGCTTAGGAAACAAATATAGATGTCAACTACAACGGGCGAACCCGTCACCTCAAGAAGTTTTAACGATTAGTCGTTCTATCTCCTTGGAGTGAGCGCAGAAGACTTTGGACAAAAAGAGTCCACCGTTAAGCTCCGCCACGAACCCGTAAGAGGCCAACGCCTTACCCGCGAGATAGCCAGGAGTGTTACCCAGCGGGCTTACACTCACGCCCTTACTTCCAATTGCGACCAGATCACTCCAGCCTCTCGATTGGTTACGAGTTCGAGGCCGCTTGCGCGGTCCTCTCCCTCTATCGCGGACCACGGCATCCTTCGCCCGGCTGTTCACCCAGGATCGGGTAGCCGATGGTCGTTTCAAGAGCAGTCGCCGTATGGTCCGCAACCACCCCCGCTCTATAGGAAATGGAACCACGTGAAGGTGAGAGATGAATTTCCGGACGGCCTCCTCTTAATTTTCCCTCATTTTTCATCGGCTTTTTTATTCACGAAAATTCGCCCTCTCAATCACCGAGCGACCCCACGTACTTTACTCTTATTGACATTGACAATTTGGCTAAATCAGGACTCGATAATGTCCGTTATGCTAATTTTCAGGTAAATAGCTTAGGCTTTCGCTTCGAAAATATCCACCGGAAAAAAGTCAGGATTTGCCGACAATCGGGTTGATTGAAATTTTCAGTGTTTTTTGATTTGCTGAATAATTTATAAGCAAGAATGATTGGCTCTGCGAGTTTTCGGGGGACCGAGTTTTCATTACAATTTTCTTTCACTATGGTTGTTTCAATACCTGATATCGCCATTCTACCAATGAACTTGATATTTATTTATTTATTTATTGAAGAATTAATTCGTTGGACATTATTTTTTAGACACCTCTACTAAATTTTTACACCTAACCGTTCTAATATTAATACTAGCTGACCCGTGCCCACTTCGTTGGGCGGTAAAACTTTTTACTTGTGATGAAATTATGAGTGTGGTTCGGTTAGTACTGAGTGCTATGACTGCCAAAAGAAGGGTTTTATTTTTACAGCATATGTATGTATGTATTTGCACGACAATTTGACTATATTACCGTTATTTGTGAGTATCTTTTTGTGAGTGTCTTATTTGTGAGTGACTTATCTCTTTAACTATTTATGCAGTAAAAGGGAAATTATCTATACTAATATTATAAAGAGGTAAAGTTTGTGACGTTGTAGGAAGTAATCTCTGGATCTACTGAACCGATTTTGAAAATTCTTTAACCAATAGAAAGCCACGTTATTTCTGAGTGTCAAAGGCTATATATTATTCCGAAAAATGAAAAGACTTTTTCGTGGTAGTCGGACTTCCAAAGTAAGTCGGAAAAAACGGTCGAACGAAAATGTTTCTAACTAACGCTGCCTTAACGGTGAGAGATATATGATTAATTTCTAGAGAAAAGTTGTAGAGCTTGATAATTCCTACAAAAAAGTCAGTGACAGCATATGCCTAACTTTTATATTTAAGTAACAAAAAGTAGTATTTTATATTAAAAAAAATAATTTAAATCGTTAGGTCAAGTTTATTGGTCATATTATCAACAATTATGAATTGTTATCAAAATAAGTAAATTTATCGTCTTAAGTGTTTAATACAAAAAACTTTTCCCTTTTACTGCATATAATATCCCTTTTACTGCATACATTGTTAAAGAGATAATACGCTTACAAATAAGACACTCACAAGAAGACACTCACAAATAACGATATTATAACCAAATCGGCAGGCATACATACATATGCAGTAAAAAAATTACCCTTCTTTTGGCAGTCAGGAAATAAATCATAGCACTCAGGACTAACCGAAACACACACATAAAGTTATCACAGGTAAAACGTTTAACCGCCCAACGAAGTGGGCACGGCCAGCTAGTTATATAGGTATATGATATAATACAAAAGTATGTTATAATGTAATAGTCATATAATACATTACATTAGGATGGCAGTTAGTGAAATCTTAAAAAGTACGATAGGCTAGGTATGATCGAATCTTTTATTATATTATGGAATCATAAAATACATCTAATCCTTTACACGATTTATCAAAAACGCGACACATTCTGGTAAGAGGTCTATTCGATCCGATGTTGTTATTGCAAGCGACAACCGAAAATGTTTGAGAGCTCCTCGTTAGTCGCGGTGGCACACGACATTGAACTTTTTCTAGACTAGCTGGGCTGTCTAGTCGATTGTGCAAAAGTTTATGGAGACACGTTATATATCAGTTGATTATTGAAGAATTACTACGTTGGACATTATTTTTTAGACACTCCACTAAATTTTTACACCTAACCGTTCTCTCAATAAGGCGGTTACAGGAAAAACATGTTTTAAATTAATATCTAGACTAGATGAAACCCGTCAAGATCGACGGTCAGTTTATTGACAATAATGTTTCAAAAATAAACGGAAACATAGGTACTTCCTAGTTATGTACAAATAATACCGCAGGGATCTTGTTTGGGTAACATTATTTTCCTGTTATACATGAATGACATTACATCTGCCACATCGCGATCTGAACTAATACTTTACGCAGATGACACATGCGCAGTAATAGAGAGCGAGAGTGTACCATCGTTAACCAGCAATACCCAACTTGTGTTGAATGAGTTAGGTGCATGGTTTGACGCTAATGGCCTGGTACTCAACATTAACAAAACTAATGTTATGTATTACAGCCTTAGACCAACTAAAACCGAAATACATGTGACCGTCAATAACGAAGAATTAACTCAGGTATCCTCAACAAAGTTCTTGGGATTCAAAATCGATAATGAGTTACGATCGCACCTACATATTGATGCTTTATGTGTAAAATTGGGAAGAGCTTGCTATGCACTCTATCGCATCGCTTCATTTCTCGATTTATCCGCGCTGCGCATGTGTTACTTTGCATACGTTCATCCACTGCTAACGTACGGCGCAGAGTTATGGGGGCGAGCAGCCGACAGGCAGAGGGCTTTCGTCATGCAGAAGCGTGCAGTCCGCACAATAGCGCGCGTGGCGCTTGATGCGCCAGCTAGGCCTCTGTTTAGAGATCTCTGCATCATGACGCTGCCGTCCATTTATATAATGGAAGTAGCGCTGTTCGTTCGCAGAAATCTAGCCGATTTTGAAGTGAAAGGTGTGCATCATCACTATCCAACAAGATCCCGTAGCATGCTACGTTCGGTAAGTCATGGATTATCCAAGTCGGAGAGGTTAGCCTATATCGCCGGCCCAGCGGTTTGACAACAAACTCAGCGAGCACATTAGGCAGGCGCAATCTTTTGAAGCATTTAAGAGACGCCTTAAGAGATACCTTACAGATAAGGCGTTTTACTCACTGGAGCAATATTACTCGAGTGAAGTCTACAATGCTTTGGTGGCTAAAGTATTTAATGATCTCTTTGCATTTTTTCTTGTATTTCTTCTTTTTACGTTATTCTTGTGTTTTTTTTTCTTCATTTTGTTTTGTTGATTTTATCTTTTCTTTACGGTAAAAAAGGTTTGTTCGGTAATATGTATGAATGTTTGCTAATCTGTATCTGACTTGTATAACAGTATACTAATAAAATGAATAATATTTCTTTGGATAAATTCGACTACGTTGCGGTGCCTTGCTCATTTGATCTACGATCAGGAATGTCACTAAGGTTCTGGAGAAAACGGAAAGCAACAATCAAAGATGGACACGTACGTGATATGACGTGTGACAAAAGTTTTGCACCAATTCAGCTTACTTTGCCTAGATGACGTTGAAATGATTGAAATATTTGTTTAAAAATATATTAAGACTTTTCCGGCAAGCAGACAATCCCCCTCGAGCGCCAAACCTCCTTACTCTTCACCATCCCCCTCCCTCTTTTTCCCCCCTCCCGCACGGGAATCCAGCTGATAGCGCTATATTTTTTTATTTTTCTCTTTTGATGACTTTTTTATTTTTCGCCTTTGATAACATATCTACAGACCGAGAGCTTTTTCTAGACACCTCAACCAAAGTTTTACATGTGGCCGTTCCCTAAATTTGACGGTTACAGGAAAACCACGTTTATTTTTTTATTTTTCTCTTTTGATGACTTTTTTTTGTTTTTCTCTAATGATGATAAATCTACAGACCAAGAGCATTTTTAGATACATCAACCAAATTTTCACACCTAGTGATTACAGAAAAAAGCACGTTTCAAATTAATATATAGATTGCCATTTAGCGTATTTAAAATAAAATAAAGAATTTTTTATCGAATTACGTCAGACAAATTATACATCAAATATTTGAAAATGAATCCTAATAAAACATAGGTTCACAAATTATGAATATAGTCATAGTCATAGTCATAGTCATATTTTATTATTTCCAAAAAGTACATACTGTGGAATACGTCACTTTACATTTTTTAAAAGTTATTACAACTTCATTACGTGTACATATACTTTTTATATAAAGGCAAGGCACCATCGCATCAATTATAAAAAATAAATCTTACAGACTCAAATAACAAAAAAAAAATGTAAACAAAATTTTTTAATAATCTATCAATAAGTTTTAAAAATAGTCAATCAAAAAATTTTAAAATAATCAGTTAATAAACAATAAGTTTTACAGTAAAATTAACACTACGGTGATAAAAAACATAACAAATTTGATAAGAGATAAATTATGTTTCAAAAACTAAGACGGCCTTGTCAAATTCATCAAAATATATGTTGACTATAGTATAACATTCAACTTTATTACCAAACATTCTTAAATATTGATGTTTAGCATTGCTTTGATCATGCACTCTATTTATTTTGACTATATATTATTACATAACATTTTACATTACATAATATATATTTTCATCGATATATTAGCTAGATATGCCCTCACATACACATAAGTTGGCTCCACTACCCTTTGCTCGTAAATCATGTGACAGAGAGAGCAATAAATCGAACAGTATGCGGAAGAATAGCGCGCCGATATTCATCGCGGCACCTCTCACACCGGAAACGGTCGGCTGTCTGCCAGCGGACTGCGGCCAAACTACTACTGGTCGGCTTTTAGTAGTACTTTTGGAGAGGTCAGTTTCGAGCTCGTAAGGCCCATCTAGGGGAACATATATCGATATATCTTAGTTTACTTTAGTTTTATGTTAATTCTGATTGTCTTCGTTTTACGTTAATTCTATTTGATTGTTTTTTAAAGCAATTTAGTTTTATGAGCATTAATTATATAAAACTTTTACATAATCTATACTAATATTATAAAGAGGTAAAGTTTATGACGTTGTAGGAAGTAATTTCTGGATCTATTAAACCGATTTTGAAAATTCTTTTACCAATAGAAAGCCACGTTATTTGTGAGTGTCATGGGCTATATATTTATTCGAAAAATTAAGACTTTTTCGTGGTAGTCGGATTTCCAAAGTAAGTCGTAAAAAACGGTCGATCGAAAACGTTTCTAACTAACGCTGCTTTAACGATGAGAGATATATGATTAAGTTTTAGAGAAGTGTTTAATAGAGTTTGATAATGCCTACAAAAAAGTCAACGTCAGCATATGTCTAAATTTTATATTTAAGTCACAAAAAGTAGTTTTTTATATCAAAAAAATATTTAAATCGTTAGGTCTTGTTTATTGATCATATTATCAACAATTATGAATTCATATCAAAAAAAGTAAATTTATCGTCTCAATGTTTAAAAACAAAAGAATTTTCCCTTTTACTGCATATAATTTCACTTTTACTGCATAAATGGTTAAAGAGATAAGACACTCACAAATAACGGTAATATAGTGAAATTGGCATGCAAATATATACATACATATGCAGTAAAAATATAACCCTTCTTTTGGCAGTCAGAAAATAAATCATAGCACTCAGTACTAACGAAACCATACTCATAATTTCATCACAAGTAAAAAGTTTTACCGCCCAACGAAGTGGGCACGGGTCAGCTATATAGTTTATTGTAAAATTAGAGTCCTGTCCATCCTAGAACGGGCTAGTCCCAGTTGGGTGACAGAATCAAATAAGCAAAAGGTTAAGGTTTTGCTATTCAGTTCCTGTTATTTTTATAAGCAAAAACAATGTTTTATAGTAATTCATTCCTAAATGATTAAATATCGATGTATATTAGTTCCTTTTTGACATTTTTCTGATGATTTGGTTTTCCTTTTCATTCTCTTTCTCTTTTGTTTTCTCGATTATAACTTTCATTTTCCCTTTTATTTATAAAGTTTTATTCTATTTGTCTCACTCTATTTATCGGAATTATATGTTTAATTTTAAGGCCGATTTTATAATCGATTTAAAAAAAATTGGAATTATTGCGGGGGTTTGGACATGATTTTATACGTTTCCTAAGAAATTGGGATGGTTGTTGGCCTTGTTTCAGCTTCTCTTGAAACGATCCGTTGGTCACCCGACCCCGTGTGAAAGTCGTGTAAAGGGAGCCTTCGGAGTGAATTACCGCTTACGTCAGGTAGAGTCCGCGTAAGCGAGCTCGAATTTGTGACCATGCTGGAGGAAAGATATATTCGTCAAAATCTCGTAGTAATGGCGAGAGATTGGCCTTCTAGGTGCACTTCTTAGTGTCTCGCTGTAAGGAGTTGGACTCTTACGGTCTTACGGGAGTAAAACTTGGGTTGTCGACTACAGCGGGCGAGCCCGTCATCTCAGGAAGTTTTAACGATTAGTCGTTTAATCTCCCTGGAGTGAGCGCAGAAGACTTGAGGACAAAACAGTACACCATCTAGCTACGCCACAAGCCCGTAAGAGGCCAACGCCTTAACCGCGAGATAGCCAGGAGTGTTACCCGGCGGGCTTACACTCACGCCCTTACTTCCAATTGTGACCAGATTACTCCGGTCTCTCGATTGGTTACGAGTTCGAGGTGGCTTGCGCGGTCCTCTCCCTTACGAAGCGGCGAAACGGTGTTTACCGAATCTATCGCGGACCACAGCGTCCTTTGCCCGGCTGTTCACCCAGGATCGGAGAGCCGATGGTCGTTTCAAGAGCAGTCGCCGTAAGGTCCGCAACCACCCCCGCTCTATAGGAAACAGTACTGCTTCCAGACTCCCCCGACTGTCAGTCAGAGTGCACAGTCTATTGGCTTACGAAGCACGGTGCGCAGACCGTCCAGGAGCGCCAGAAGGTTGATTCCCAGGGGAAACTGACCATAAGGTTGACCCGTGAGTGTGACCAACCCTGAACAGAATGGGTCTTCGTGGCCAAGGCGGGAGTAAAAGACCGGGGAATGTGTGTCACTAAGTCTCTGCGTTCACTCCATGGGAGAGAAAATGATATGATATCATTATAACTTCCTGGGATGGCCGTAGTAGTTGACAACTCTCAATGCTATGAGACTCAAACAATAAAATGATTAAATGTTTTAGTATCATTTAAGGAGAAATATGCACATGTAGCTGATACCAACAACAGATTTATCATAGAAAACGACATTTTAACTGTAATGATCTCAGAATGTTGCTAATTGGACTTAGACATCTTTTCTAGCACGTCCACGATATGTAACATAATTTAAAAAAAATAACAGGTATCTTCTGAAAATGTGTGAAAACGCTCCAAAACTGTTATTTCGGAACGGTATGGATTGTTAACAGTGTAAAAAGTGAACTGAAAAAAGTGTCAACAACATGTTGGATAAGTGTCGGACTGTCAACTTTCTGGTGGTGCTGATAGTGCTGGAGGTCTTTGTTAAAGGTAAGTGTTTAATTCGTGTTTTTTTAGGAATAAGTGCTGACGAATTGCATTTTTTTACCTTTCCGGCCCACCAACCAACGTCGAGGGAAAGTATTGTAAACGAACAAATTTTTTAGACAGAAATATCTATTTTAACCCTTCTGCAACGATTAAGACCGTTTGAAGATGAAAGTCTGTTTGTGTGTCTGTGTGAATTCCTCAACGACGCCTAATACGTTTTGCTGAAATTTGGCATGCTGGCAACACTTGGTCATGCCAAGAGTTGAAAAGGTTATGGTTGAAAACGGTCCTCCAGGGGGCGCAATAGTCATATTTAAATTTTGAATATTGGACTTACAAACTTGAAATTAAGTAAACAGTTTTGGAACCCTTTCCTTGTTCGGCCGAAATCGGCGAAATCATCGCCGGTCAGTATATTTGCGTAAAACATTGTATCGAACGTTCTGCTCTTGTCGCCGACGCATGATTCGCGTCGTCTACTCTCGATATATTCGTCGTTTCACCGCCTTACAGTAGGAGCCGTACTTACTATATGTTTAAAAAATTTCCTTATTGTTAATAACAGTATAATGTAGTTTCAACATGATTCCTGTACTTGACTATAACCGTACGTGTACTATCGACTATAACCGTACGTATTAGAAGCGAGATCTTATGGTCGCGATGTAATATAAGTACTCATTTAACCCTTCGAGTAACGGCATAATTTTTTGGCAGACCGCGGCAATTTATTGGAATTTCTTGCAATATCGCCGCGCTCGACAAAAAGTACTATAACTATGGAACTGCTATAGCAATCATAAAAAGAATAACTGTGCAATGATCATATTGAAATTTCCTATATTGAATATTAAAATTTCAATTTGTAAAACAATTAGATAATTATGAATAAATATGGGAAAGTCGAAAAAGTGAAAAAAACTCGGCATTTCTAACTTGTACTTGTATTACGAAAAAATACGAAACCCTATTTAGAAATTGTAAATGATATCGTGATCTTTATTAGATTATCTATCAAACCTAATATTTTGTTTCGCTTATTTACATACAAAAATATTTAGTTGATGTTTGACAAGAAATGACAGATATTTATGAAAAAAAATGATGATGTTTGACAATTAAATTTTACCAGAAATATCCGCGAAATGACGCGCGATATTATTCTAGCGGCCGTCTATGTATCTATGGTAATAATGAGATATTTGCTATGGATTTCAGGATGCGTTCAAATTATAAAATAATATTACTGTGTGCTCCGGGAGCAAGCCGCCAATATTGATCGTTACGTAGTCAACAGTGTTCTGATGTGCAACCAAATTTGGTCGTTACGTAGCCGAAGGGATGTCATTTAAAATTTTTTACTAAATTAAATTTCTATAATTAGGTTTCATTATATGACTGTATTTTTAACCAATTATGATTACTTAAATATTTTTTATTTGTACGTCATTTTTTATTACGATTACAATTTAAATCTTTCATTTCCTCTTGTTTTTTAATTACCATTTTATTTATTTTTTTTACTAATGTTTAATTTTTACAATTAGGTTTGATTATCTCACTCTATTCGCTATTATGATTATCTAAATACTGGCTAATTGTCATCTTTTTGTCAGCTAATTCCAGCTTGTAAGAATTTCTTTATTCGACATTACTACATTTTCTATATTCTACATTTCTCAGTTTTTTTATATTGGTTAATAATTTATATATAAAACAATTTAAATGTCCGCCTTAGAGCAGGCTAATGACTTAGGAGACATTAAAATAGGATCACTGGCAACAGTTTCTCGCATAATCGATTTAAAAATAAGCACTAACTATAGTACTAAAAATAAGTACTAATAATATTCCGATATTTAAATTTAAATTAATTACAGAATCTGATATATGTAAAACTCTACTTGATCTTAAAAGTGACTCAGCCCCGGGACCTGACGCTATTAGCGGCAGCTCACTCCGAACTATCCACCGCTACATAATAAAACCACTAACATACTTGGTTAATTTATCAATTCAAAATGGCGAATTTCCAAAACAATTTAAGGTGGCTAATGTAACTCCGATATACAAAGCAGCTGTCAGAAGAGATCCCAAAAATTACCGACCTATATCTGTGCTCAATAGTTTAAGCAAAGTCATAGAAAAAATTGTAGCCAAACAACTGACACACCATCTTGAACAAAACGGTATTCTATCAGACGGTCAGTACGGCTTTAGACCAGGTCGAGGAACGTTTGAAGCAATCTTGGCTATCACAAAGTATGTGACAGAAAATATTGATGCAAATAAGCGATGTCTAGGAATTTTTCTTGACCTGGCTAAAGCATTCGATACAGTTCCACATGACAAACTATTAGAAAGTTAACACAACTGGTTTTGGTGACATCGAGATAAGTTGGTTTACTAGCTACATTACGGGAAGATCACAAAGAGTGAAAATTGACGATGTTCTAAGTGATGGCTTGCCATGCAACTACGGTATTCCCCAGGGAAGTACGTTGGGGCCTTTACTTTTTCTCGTGTACATCAACAACTTTTGTCAACTGGAAATAACTGGCTCTGTTCTGTCATTTGCTGATGATACAGTGTTACTTTTCCAAGCAGACACATGGGAGTTAGTATTCGGCCAGGCAGAGACTGGATTAAAAGCAGTCCATCAATGGCTAGACAAAAACTTGCTAACACTCAATAGGGAAAAGACGAAGTATTTGACCTTTAGTATCGACAGGAGGCAGCAGCCATCACCTGAATTGCAACTTATACTGCACGAATGCAATTATGATAACTACTGCAACTGCCACCCATTGGAAAAAGCATGTCAAATAAAATACCTAGGAATCACTATTGACAATAACCTAAAATGGTATGACCATGTTGACATCACAGCGTCAAGAATGAGAAAACTAATGTATGTATTTAAAAATATTCGAAACGTCTTTGAAATCAATGTCTTGAGGACGATATATTACGCGTTAGCTCAATCTCTGCTAATATACTGACAACTAGGCTGGGGTGGTATGGCCAAAACACATCTGGATCCTCTGATAAAGGCCCAAAAGGCCTTGATTAGGGTTATAGCCAGGAAGCCATACCGCTACTCCAGTGACCAGCTCTACAGGGATTTTATGGTGTTGGATGCAAGACAGCTATACGTACGGCAAGTCTTGATATGCTACAGGAAAGAACTCCAACGGGACAACAGCAAGCCGACCAGTAACGCCCATAGACACGACACAAGACATAAAGACAGACATGTACAACCAAAAATGAGAACGACCTTTGGACAAAGACACTATATTTACCTAGCGAAAAAACTCCATAACATATTTACCACGCAATTAGGTCAAGCTACAATCATTCAAAATGACGCTCACCACAAAAGACTGGTAACATTATGGTTGTTACACTCGACGAGGGAGCACTGTGAGTCGTTAGTAACTAACGTTATTAAATAGGTGCACAGATGACTTATATTACTTATTATTGTTATTATTATCTCATTAGCCTCATAACTGTATTCATATATCTCCCATATATATTATATCTCATTTAATTTAATAAATATTTTTGTTTAATATATATACCTATATACTATAATAGTTATACAATATACACTTGTAGGATCTCCCAAGATTAAATAAATTACCTATACACCCGGCAGATGAACGCAGTACTAAATATCACCTCAATACAGGCTCTGCCTGGTGAGGTGATAAAATCCCGCCGAAGCCGCACCTTTAGTAAATTTCCAGGGTTGACATTTTGTATGTACGACTAAATGATGTAAAATTACTATAGGAAATTTAATCATGTAATACTAGGGATAAATAAAATAAATAAATAAAAAATAAATAAATAAAAAATAGTTTAAGTTGACAGTACACACTTAATATCTGGTCATTAAAAGTCTGCCTTAGAACAGGCCTAGGCCTAGGCCTAGTTAGGCGACTGTGTCAAACATTAAAAATAATGTCGCATCAATCACTTGCTAACATCTTACTTACAAATATGACATTAATTGTTTACTAGATGTGTTACTAAATAAATAAATAAAATAAATAAATAAATAAATATGTTATCAGTTTTGCTAATGGATTCTCGGCTATGACTAGATAATTGTATATGTCCATTTACTGTAGATAATTGTAAATTATCAAATAAATAAATAAATAAAAAAAATGCAATAGCATTTTTTTTATTTATTTATTTATTTGATTTTAGCATTTCAGGCCAACACGGTTACGCATCATGTTAATTCATACATATGGTCCACAGTACGAGTTATATATGTAATCTTTGTTGAAACATGCGTATTTCCGTGTATTACATCGTTATATTTTTCTCAGTCCACCCGAAGCAAAAATAAGCCGCGTGAAGCAGCCAGTGAATAAGTTAGTCTGTTTCGATTTTAAAGTGCCTGCGAACAGCCATTTTAGTGAAGAAATCCCGACCACTTGTCAGCTGTCACTTTGCTAATCAGGCGACAGTCACGCTTGAACATCTCTTTGCTTGCTGTATATCCCCCCTTTTCTACCCTCCCTCATCCCCTTCCCACCCCGCGCCCCACTCCCGGTCGACCCGCGGGGAAGTCGGGCTGTCTCAGCTGTCAGCGACAGGACATGACATGTCGGGACAGCGACTATTCATCCTTTTTAAATTCCGACCATCGGAGGCGACATCAACATCCCGACGGAATATATAAAGCGATTGTTTGCGAGGGGAAATCGGAATTGAAAACACAAATAAACTGGTAGAATAAAAAGGCGAAGAGTTCTAGCAACATTCCAAAATCGTCCATAATGTGTAATTCCAAGCGTATTTCGGCTCCTTAATGACTTATGGACTACTATTTTGGGGACATGTCGCAATCAGTAAAAGAATCTTCCTATTGCAAAAAAGAACACTGCGCAGCATGTATCCGTTAACGCCCAAGACCTCATGCAGGGCATACTTCAGTACCTAAGCGAAAGATAATGACCATGTATTCGGCGTTCATATACCAGTGCTTAATGTATGCCAGACAGCACCTAATAGAAACTGTAACTAGAGCGGACATTCACTCTCACAATACACGCGGTAATTTCCTTTTATACGTGCCCCGAACAAGACTGGCCAAAGTACAGAAGAGCTAGACCTATACCTTAGCATTAAATTCTACAATACACTCCCTACCACTATCAATCAACTGGAGGACAAACAATTTAGAAAAAACCGGAGATGCTGATAGGCCACCCTTTCTATAATCTGTCCAAATTCGAGGGCCATGACGTTGCAAATAGTGTACCAATTTGAATGATAAATATTATGTACTTTTAGTATTTAAATGTAAGATTTAGCTTTAGTTTGATTATTTAACAATTTACTTACTACTTTGGATGTTACTATCTACAGTTTTTGTACGTATGTATATATTTGATTTATTGACTATTTCAATTGTTAGGCTTCTTCTTTGATTATTCAACTTTTTAACTGACTGTTTTGATTAGTGTTTGTTTAGTAAGTAGGTAGCCATTAGAATTATTGACTATTTTATTAAATAAGACTTTAATTTGTTTTGTAATAAGATTCTACGACGAATAACTTTTAGTAGTATAGTTCCAAAGTTTCTTAGATACTATATAGTTTTTTTTATAACATATGAATGTTAAGTTAAGATTAATATAGTAATAAGACTTACTACTTAAAACACAAATATTTTGACACGTACAAGAGCGGTTTTTAGCCGCCAATTGGACACGACGTAAATGTAATGTAGATGAAAAAATATTTTTTTAATATACGAGAAAAAAGTGATAATAATTTACAAATCCCTTGAAATCATATTAAAATAAATACTGGTTACTGTGTTATATTATGTTGTTCTAAAAAACCAAAATCGATTTCCTTGTTTTTAAGCTATTGCATAGCTTTTATCGCGGGCCTAGGCCAGCGCGGCGACCGAATGAAGAAATTTCTTAACGAAAATTAATGATTTTAAACTGATAATTACGTCTAAACGAGTAATACTTACGATTCGAAAAAAATATACGTTAAACAAGAACATTTTTCTCATATTCTTAGCTTTGAATACTTTAGATTTTGTTTATATTACACAGTGTAATTAATTTGCTAAATTAGGTCTAACCGAACACAAAAACGACTACTACGCAAATACTATCTGGCGTATTATTATGAAACCTGCACCATTTTAAAGATAATTTAATTATCTATCTTTTTATCTACGAATTTTTTCGAATATTCCGTTTTTTTGCTTTATCGAAAAAACAATCGTGCGCGGCGCTCTATCGGAAGACGTTTAAATTATTCCAAATCATTTGCTACTGCAGCCGCAAATGATTCGGAATAATTTCAACGTTTTCCGATAGAGCGCAGTTATCTGATATCAGAAAAAATAAAATAAATAAATAATTATAATTGCATAAGTTGTTAAAAATGCTATGCAATAGCTTTACCACGGCAGTCCCCGAGTGCCACACGTATTTTTTTTTTTAATAAGGGACATTTATTTGCATATTGTCGAAGCGTATTAGCGAAAATGAAGAAAAATGGAATACCGTGCGGTGATTAATTACATTTGGTAGTTTTTTTTTGCCAATCTAGTATTTCAAAATTTACGATGAACATTAGATGTCGATGCTCCCCATATTCTACGATTGCACGTTGCTTTGCTAAGTTTAGATGCTGAAGAAACTCAATTAAGAGGCCGTGCCGGCCGTGGCGGCCAAAAGCTATATGAAGCATAATTTTGTGACCTGGTTGTGAGAACACGAAAAAGAATTTTTATGCAATTATGCCGGATTTTAAAACCCGGTCCTTAAGCTATCATTTCGCCAAAACGAAATTAGTAAATTATTTCCATATTAATTGTAAATTATCTTTATTCTGTTACTGTTTTCCAAGAAAATAAAAACGAGCGAGATTTGTCTTTAGTTTTTGAAAAACCTAGAGATTATTCTCAATATTAAAAAAATACTATTTACACCAGCGTATGGTCTATTTGCATAGTATACTAAGACAGTTTTTGGAACTTCTATACAAAAAATATAAGAAAAAAATGTTTGAAATTACGTCATTTCCAGAAATGTTATGGCCAAGCATTATTTTTATTCTATTTATTAAAGATACTTTACAGTAATATAAAAAATAACACAGTGATCTTAAGTTAATTTATTATTGTAATCTAATTTTTACTTTATAAAAAACTATTCATTTGATAATTTATTATATTATAATTGAAAAGCCAAATCGACTATATTAGACGACGCGCGAAGCCGAAATCGTAATTCGTAATTGGCCACTGCCAACGGTGGGACATATTCCCTTGTCGCCGCGGTATATCTATACATCTTTATGTAAATATCGAAAGCGCGCGGGCGCGTGGCATTGCAAAAATAAACAAATTTTTAGTCGCGTCAACTCGGAAGGGAGCCTTAACGATGAGCATCGCTCGGGTCGCCCATGACGTCAGTCAATAGAGAAATAGGTAAAAAAAAGTCGAAAAATATTTTGGCGGTCCTTCGTTTCACTGTTCGTTTTATTGCTGAAAAAGTGTAGATGTCGATAAGTAAAAGTGAAGATGTCGACTAACAGTCGGGGGAGTCTGGAAGCTGTACTGTTTCCTATAGAGCGGGGGTGGTTGCGGACCTTACGGCGACTGCTCTTGAAATGACCATCGGCCATCCGATCCTGGGTGAAGAGCCGGGCAAAGGACGCCGTGGTCCGCGATATATTCGTTATACACCGTTTCACCGCTTCGTAAGGGAGAGGACCGCGCAAGCGACCTAGAACTCGGAACCAATCGAGAGACCGGAGAAATCTGGTCACAATTGGAAGTAAGGGCGCGAGTGTCAGCCCGCCAGGTAACATTACTGGCTATCTCGCGGTTAAGGCGTTGGTCTCTTACGGGTTGTGGCGTAGCTAGACGGTGGACTGTTTTGTCCCAAGTCTTCTACGCTCACTGCAGGTAGATAGAACGACTAATCGTTAAAACTTCCTGTGGTGACGGGCTCGTCCGCTGTAGTCGACAACCCAAGTTGTTAGTCAGGGTGCGTCGATTGGCTTTCGCCTCACGGTGCGCAGACCGTCCAGGAGCGCCAGAGGTTTGATTCCCAGGGGAAACTGACCAAGGCCAGAGTCCTACCCAGGTTCGCACCTCATGAGTGGAGGCCGTCGGATGGGTGTTGACCCGTGAGTGTGACCGACCCTGAACAGAATGGGTCTTCGTGGCCAACCCAGCATGGGCCCATTAACTCCCGGAGTCTGGAAGCATATTGAGTTGTCAACTACAACGGGCGAGCCCGTCACCACAAGACGTTTTAACGATTCGTCGTTCTATCGACCTGCAGTGAGCGTAGAAGACTTTGGAGATAACAATCCGACGTCTAGCTACGCCACAACCCGTAAGAGACCAACTCCTTACCGCGAGAAAGCCAGGAATTACTTCCCGGCGGCTCGAGACACTCGCGCTCTTACTTCCAATTGTGACCAGATTTCTTCGGTCTCTCGATTGGTTCCGAGTTCGAGGTCGCTTGCGCGGGCCTCTCCCTTATGAAGCGGTGAAACGGTGTATACCGAATCTATCGCGCACAAAGGCGTCCTTTGCCCGGCTCTGAACCGGGATCAGATGGCCAATGGTCATTTCAAGAGCAGTCGCCGTAAGGAACGCAACCACCCCCGCTCTATAGGAAACAATACAGTTCCAAGACTCCCCCGACTGTTAGTCGGAGTGCACAATCGATTGGCTTGCGCCGCACGGTGCGCAGACCGTCCAGGAGCGCCAGAGGTTTGATTCCCAGGGGAAACTGGTTCGCTGACCAGAGTCCTACCCAGGTTCGCACCCCGTGCGTGGAGGCCGTCGGATGAGTGTTGACCCGTGAGTGTGACCGACCCTGAACACATGGGTCATCGTGGCCAACTCATTATAGGCCCGTTAGCTCCCAAGGAGTCTGGAAGCAGTACTGTTTCCTATAGAGCGGGCGTGGTTGCTGCTACCTGATCCTGGGTGAACAGCCGGCGCCGGCGCAAAGGACGCTGTGGTCCGCGATAGATTCGGTTTACATCGTTTCACCGCTTCGTAAGGGAAAGGACCGCGCAAACGACCTCGAACTCGTAACCACACGAGAGACCGGAGTAATCTGGTCGCAATTGGGTAATATACCTGGTTATCTCGAGGATAAGGCTTTGGCCTCTTGCGGGCATGTGGCGGAGCTTGACGGTGGACTGTTTTGTCCAAGTCTTCTGCGCTCACTCCAGGGAGATAGAACGACTAATCGTTAAAACTTTCTGAGGTTCAACGGGCGACCGTTGTAGTTGACAATTCTATTTGTACCAGTATTGTATTTTTTTGCAAACCATATAACTATACAATGCCATCTTTGGGCAGTGCCTGTTACAAGATTGTTATGAAGAATACGGAATAATTATGCTATTTATTATCCTCATACGGAAAAATTATCCTGCAATGCACTGGAAAGTAATGTTGTATGACTGTACGCCAGAGATACTGAAATTTTATTTAAATGCCTTCGAGCATACACTTCCAGACCCCAGTAACCTCGCTCGTTGGAGCTATGCCGAGGATAGTTCATGTCCCTTTTGTAGCAACACCCCTTGCAGAGCTAGACATATCCTAGCTGGCTGCAAGGTGGCCTTGTATCAAGGACGGTACACTTAAGGCCACGACAAAGCCCTTGCTGTTATTTGCGAGGTAATTAGCCCTTTCAGTGGCTCGTGCCAACAAGGGTTCCACAGTATCCTCCAAACCCCCAATACAGTTTGTGCGGGTTGGCTCTAAATGCAAAAAACATATCACTGCAAAACCTTTCTCAATAATCGAGAAAGCTCCAGATTGGATTACAGACTCGATTCGGTCTCTAAGCAGTATAAATTCTCTGAAAGTCTCGGATGCACAGCCCTGCGTCCAGATATAACTCTTTACTCTTTATCTCGGAAGATGGTCCCTATCGTAAAATTAACTGTTCCATGGGAATCAAATATCCCAAAAGACCATGATTACAAATTAAATAAATACCATGATCTCGCAAATGCCGTCAACCGGAACGGCTTCACTGTTCACCTTCACGCGGTTGAAGTTGGCGCTCGTGGCCTGCCAGCTAAATCTTTGTTTCACCTTTTTAAAGATCTTTGTCTCTCCAGGAAAATAATCAACTCCTTTCTAGAAAAAATATCTAAAACCGCCATTTCCGCATCTAAAACTCTATGGCTTCGAAGGGGGAGTGAGTGGGTGGTAAGGTGAACGCTCACGTGTGGCAAGACAGCTGTCCTAAGCCTACCACGGCTGGTCGTTGGTCCGGAATCCACCGTTCACCTCCCAGAAGTGTATTATATATGATGGGCCCGATTTTCGGTCGGTGAATTCCATGGCAGCTCCGTTTGTATTTTATTTTTTTATTTATCATACTATTTAAGGTATTTGAGAGTATATTTTGAGGACAGTTTTTTTTAAAGTGATACGTTCGATTTATGTTTAAAAATGAGTTTCATATACCTACTTATAGACATAATATATGAGTTTATTTCAAGGTAAATATATATTTCTTTATTTTTTTTTCTGATTTGAGTTTATTTGCTGAAATTTAAATTTTTCACTTTTAACTTAAGGTATTTAGTTTTTTTTTATATGATATTGCAATTTTATTATGTTGTGCATAAATGGAATATACGCCATTTTTATAAACACGGTATTGTTAAACGCATATTCAAAAATAAATGTTTTATACCTTTAAACAGGTCATAGGGAACGTTATACGGCCCTGAACCATGCTATGGCGTGCCAAAAAGCCTTGCAAACCTAATTCTCAAACAAATATGTTTAGAACAATCCGTCAACCACTGGAACAACACGCCAGAGTTGAATCATTCCAAAGCGCTAATTAAGGCTTACGACCGTAAGACGGCCCGTGAAGCCTTGTCGCTAAATAGGAACAATCTACGCATACTGGTGAGGGCGCTCACGGGGCATTGTGACCTCAACAAACACATGTACAACCTCAAGCTCCGAGACGTAAAAATGTGCAGGTTCTTCCAAGGGGCAGAGGAAACTCCTCTGCACCTCATGTGCGAGTGTGGCCCGCTAATGCGTAAAAGATACATCCACTTGGGTGGTCATTACCTCCAACCTGAGGAGGTAAAACAATCTGGTGCCAAAAGATGAGGCTTAGCGCAGAACTATAGTAGGTGGCGAACACAATAGATCAGCAATGCTCGCAGTGTTACAAGGCTCATAAAGACCTTAGAAAAGCCCCACTCAACAAATAAAAAAAATATGAACAGGTCATGGCCTAGTATTCTTTGTATTCGATGGGATGTATTCTTTTTTCTGCCTTTGATTCAAATTTGTAAATATTTTTGTGCATAATTCCTATGCTGAAATTGTTTACTCTCATTTTATATTTGCATTACCTACTTATATAAATGGTATAGGGTATGGGAATTATAAGAAAAATAATTTAAAAAAAACATTGAATACTGCCACAAGAGGGTAGAATTTTCGAAAACAATGTAAAAGTCTTAATTTTGTTAGAAGATTTTACACAAGAAACAATTATTTTTCTGCAATATAAGTATCAATAAAAAACCAAAAACGATGATAGCTGAATAGCGAGTGCATTGCAGCTCCCCCTCCCCGCCCTTCCTACCTAATATTTATAATATCACTCTATTAACATGATTATTTAGTTTTTTTTTCAATAAAATATTTATAACAATTGATATTATTACGTAACGACCAAATTTAGTTGCACATCAGAACACCGTTGAGTACGTAATAACCAATTGGCGGCTTGCTCCCGGCGCGCACAGTAATATTATTTTCTAATTCGAACGCATCCTAAAATCCATACCAAATATCTCATTCTTACCATAAATACATAGACGGCTGCTAGAATAATTTCGCGAGATATTTCTGGTAAGATTCTATTGTCAAACATAATCATTTTTTTTTTCGAAAAATTATTGGTTTTTATGAGCTAATATCGAAATATTTTTGTATCAAAACGAACGTGTAGCAAAACGAAATATTACCCTTGATAGAAAATCTAATAAAGATCACGATAGTATTTACAATTTCTAAATAGGATTTTGTATTTTTCCGTAAGACAAGTACAATTTAGAAATGCGGAGTTTTTTTCACTTTTTCGACTTTCTCATATTTATTCGTAATTATCTATTTATTGATTCACAAAATGAGATTTCGATATTCTATATACGAAATTTCAATGCGATCATTGCACAGTTATAATTTGTATGATTGCTATAGTAGTTTCCAAGTTATAGTATTTTTTATCGAGCGCGGCGATATTGCAAGAAATTCCAATAAATGGCCGCGGTCTGCCGCCGCTACTCGAAGGGTTAAGCACCCCTTGCTTTTTAAATTATTTTTCTTGTCGATCACTTTATTCCCATTTTAAACATATTCAAAATCACTTATGTATATTGAGTTAGAAAACTTTCGAAATGTGTTGTTTGCTGTTGAACAATATCTTTATTTATTTTTTATTTTATTTATTAATATTTCACACAAATATGTATTTTAGTTTACATTGCTATTAAAGCGTAATTTTTAGTTTTTTTAAACTGTAATTTTATTTTTCTCGTTTTAGTATTTTAGTTTCTTTACTCTTATTTTATTTATAGAGAAATTCAATATTTACTGCCGTTTTATGGCTGGTTATATGTCTGTTGGTACTTCGCCCAACATATCAGTCAACAAAAGAATTAGATTCTAGAAACCCATAACTGCAAACATACTTAATATTATACGCGGCAACCTACATTGAATTCTATATAATTTCGGAAATTAATGCAGACACAGCCGATGACTAATATCATTTCTCCTAATCGATTCAAATCGGACATACTCACTTCCCCCACGCACGGTATTGCGTCATTTAACGCGCTATATAAACCCATACATTCGATCGATTATTTATCATCCTCTGGCTAGTCAGCCATACGCGAACTTCATCCTCTAGTGGACGGCTACCGCGCTCACTCGTCATCATCATCTTCTGGCGACCCTCAGCCACGCATAGGACAATCGATCACTCTTCAAATCTCTCGCCGCGCTTCATACTTCGGCCACGCTACACACACCGCGACTTATCATTTGAAGCGTTATCAACTGGCAAGCATCAAATACGTTCTGCAATAAACTACTTCAACTGCAACAAGACGACTTTTACTACGGAGAAAACCACCGATGAGCTCCACTCCTCGCTCACGAGCAATTGGAGTCTAGTGAGGGGTGGTCCCTCACATGTCTAACCTGTAAAATCGTTTTTCATTCTTTTTATCCTGATGCTCCTGGTCAGGACGCTAGGTCAAAAATATGAAATTATTCTATTGTCAGCGGTCCTTAATTCATTTGCAGAATTTGAAATTATTCATACGTCAGAAAGTTAGTGAAAATTAAATTGAAAGATTCGGTTACATCGATAGATAGATATATACATAGGTACATACAGTTTTTGCTAATAAGTTATAAAAAAGGTGAATTCATAAGTAAAGACCTAATTCAATGAAAGTTGAATTGAGTTTCTTTGAAATAACTCTTCAGAATTAAACACAGAGAGCAAACGAGGAGGAAGTGGGTAGCAGACCTTGTATATAAAATGAATGGCCTCGAATCTGGCTTCGGCTACAAGATTGTTGTTTCCCGCCAAAAGTTTGCGCCAAAACTTGGCGAAGAGGCCTTCCGCCTGCCGCTACTCGCCAACAGATGCCCTATTATGTTTGTATTCTCGTTTAATTCACGCCCATAATAACTTTGTTTGTAAGCACCATCACCGGCGGTGGATTTTAATAATGCTTAGTGGGAGTTAATTACGCTTAGATACATTTATATTCCAGCTTGTCCCATTGGCGGATAATCAGCTTTTAAATTATTTATTATTATTTATTTGTTTCAAACATAATTATAAAACACATAAAAATGGTCACACCAAGTAATGGTGCGAAGAAACAACGGCCCACATTCATATGACCATGCTCAGCGCATACCCAACTAGGCCAAATATAGCCTGTATCTGGGCATACAACTTATTTTCTGACTTAGGTGGAGAAGCCTAACTGACGTAGGTACTCATATAGATACATATACACATACACACATACATACATATATATATATATATATATATATATATATATATATATATATATATATATATATATATATATATATATATATATATATATATATATATATATATATATATATATATATATATATATATATATATATATATATATATATATATATATATATATATATATATATATATATATATATATATATATATATATATATATATATATATATATATATATATATATATATATATATATATATATATATATATATATATATATATATATATATATATATATATATATATATATATATATATATATATATATATATATATATATATATATATATATATATATAGCAAGGTGTTGTCCAAACGATATAGACATCCTTGGTACCTGCGCTGATGTTGCGTTCTCCACAAGGAGCAATATATGGTTGCATGCAATTGGAATTTAAAGCAGTTTCCTGCTAAAAATACATCCTGACAATTACCACAACAATTGTGTTAATTGTCGATGCAATAAAGATGCAAAGTTACAACTTTTTCCAAAATTTGATTATTGTATATTCAACTCAATAATCATATGTACAAAAGATAGCAAAAAAAACAAAATAAAAGAGGACATTTTTTTTTCTTTTACTTAAAATTATTTGCCATATTTAATTTAAAAAAACAGTATATTTTAAAACAATATTTTTTTGCTAATATTAAGATTTTGATATCTTAGTAACACGAAAAAATATAATTTATAAATTATTCGTATTCAACAATTTATAAAATGAATTTAGAAGTTATTGGACACATATATTCCATGGTCCAGGGCTAAGCCACCTTTGTTTTCTATTATAGCATCAAATATAATGGAGTTACGAAGTATTCGAGTATTTAGCTGAAACCCTCCTAGATTGACAGTAATATTTCTAAAACAAACGGAAACATACTTCTTATTTATGTACAAATAATATTTTTTTTGTAGATATTAATTCAGGGTTGGTCACACTCGCGGGTCAACGCCCATCCGGCGGCCTTAACGCATGTAGTGTGAGCCTGGGCAGGACTCTGGCCTTAGGGCTAGTTTCCCCTAGGAATCAACCTTCTGGCGCTCCTGGACGGTTTGCGCACAGTGCGGCGTAAGCCAATCGATTGTGCACTCTGACTAACAGTTAAGAATTTCAAGGTGATAGGTGAGGGCAGCAAACCCCGCCCACCGCCCGGGCAGTTATAACGACGAGGGTCGTCTTGTCTGCCCGGGATGTCGTGCTACGACAACCCTGCGCGTACCAGAAGGGTAAAACGCGCAGGGGGTGAAATAGGGTAAACCACCAGCCCCCCCCCCCCGTACCGCCCCGAGGACCCATTTATTCGAAAAATAAAAGGTATTTACAAGAAAAAAATAAAAATTTACAAAATATTACAAAATTTACCGAAAAAAAAAAACAACAATAGCGTAAATCTAAGAGCCGGTAAGCGGGGTAGAGGACGCTCTAGAACAATGAAGGTGAAGGCGCACTGTCCGTGGGCAGGTCTCGGAGCAGCCACGGGGGGGAGGAATCCCTGGATCCTGCAAAGAACGAAACGCCCCTCGGGGCGGTAAAGAGACGGACACAAAGACGGGCACTTCGGGCTGGAAGTAGCCGCCGAATCATGCCACCAAGGAAGAGGGTACCCCCTGGGGGGTATCCCGAAGCCTCATGCTTTCCCAAGAAGCCACCCAGTGCTCCACAAACTCGCCAAACGACTGGAAGCAGCTCCTACAACTGACCAAATCCGGGTACCAAATCGGAGAACGCCCAACGCACGCGCCCACTGCATCCATCAATTTCTCCCGTGCAGCCGCTAGAATTGTGCAAGACCAAATTACGTGTTCCGCAGTTTGGCGACCATACCCACAGGCGCACCGGGGGTCATCGGCAAGTCCAAAGTCAAATAGTTTGGCTCTGAACTCTCCGTGGCCCCCAACCAGCTGCGTGGTATGGTGGTCGAACCGCAGAAACGAATTTGCCATCCGCATTGCAACGGACGGGAAAAAGCAATAGGTGAGGCGGCCCGTACCCCCGGCGTCCCATCTAGCCTGCCAGACACGCAAGGACTCCACCCGAATCAGGCGGGCAAACTCCCCAGCTCGGTGCGCCACCGGGTCGATCGATAGGCCATGAAGGACTACCGGCTCGCCCCGGCGGTACCGCGACAACGCTGCACGCTCCAGAATCTCCAGGTCAATCGGCAGAACGCCAGCGATGACGGGTAACGCAAGAGTGGACGTCGTTCTGTACGCCCCGGTCAGGGCCACGAGAGGGATGCGCTGTCCGCGCAGCAGCGCGACACGCGTCGCCTCAGGAACAGCAGACTCCGTCCAGGCGCGTGCGGCATAAGTCGCACGCGGGACGAAGACGCCCTTATAGATAGTCATGACCGCCGGGAAACGAATTCCCCAGTCGGCCCGACTCACTCCGCGGAGCGCAAAGAATAGATCCCGGGATTTTTCGGCTGTAATCTTTGCGTGCGAAAGAAAGGAAAGGGAAGCCGTAAGCGTCACCCCCAGGTATCGAACGGTCGCCGGGAAGGATACCGGGCGACCGTTCAACCTGATGACAGGGTTCCGCTTAAGATGTCCCTTCAGGAGAAGCGCCTGAGTTTTCGTCGGAGAGAAGGTGAGTCTGTTTCGCTGACCCCATCCGAGGATCAGGTCCAGCGAGTCAGCCACCCTTCTTTCGACCTCTGCGCGACTCCTGCCGCCCACCAGGAGGAGAGCGTCGTCTGCATAAGCGCTGACGGTGCACCCCTCCGGGTAAGGTAGACCGAGGAAATCATCAAAGAGAATGTTCCAAAGGCTAGGACCCAACACTGACCCCTGTGGACAGCCCATAGTCGGGGTTTTGGTGACGCTGGTCGGGCCGTACCTCAGAGTGACAGATCTGTCTGAAAAGTAGCTCCTCACTACTTTCAACAAATTGTTCGGGCACAGGCGGGCGCGAAGCTTGCATATAAGCATCGGCCACCACGCGTTGTCGAATGCACCGGAGATATCCAAAAATACGCCTACCACGTAGCGGCCGTCGTAGTTGCGGACCCAGTTCTTCGCAAACAGGATGGCGTCCTCCGTGCTTTTCCCTCGGGTAAAGCCAAACTGACGCTCGTTCTGGGGAGACAGAGTCCTCTCCAGCCGTTCGCGCACAAGCACTTCGAGCACCTTACCCATTATGGGAAGGAGCGTGATGGGCCTGTACGCTTTCGGATCCGAGCGCGGCTTGTCGTTACCTTTGGGAATCACCCGCAGGAGGCCAGCCTTCCAGCATAATGGGAAATGACCGTCCCCAATGCATTTCTGCATCAGGACAGTCACCTCCCATCTTGCGAATTCCCACACCCGCTTCATTATATCAGACGTAAAGTTGTCTATCCCCGGTGCCTTTCTGCGCGATAGCGACCCGATGATGGTGCCGACCTCGTCCGCTGTTACCTCTGACAGATCAGGCACGCGCGAGTCTACGGCAATAAGCCGCCGCAGCTGCGCGTGGTGGGGATCGTCATTGTCATTCCGATCCTATGGACACAAAGAACCGAGGAGAACTGAAAGAGTGCCTTCGGTGTCAAGCGGGGCGGAAGTACCCTCGACAATGCTGGAGAGGTAGTTCCCACCCCGCTTGGCACCTTTGTCGATGACGTTCTTCATGTCCCATGGGTTTGCATTAAACTCTGACTAACAGTCGGGGGAGCCAGGAAGCAGTACCGTTTCCTATAGAGCCGGGGTGGTTGCGGATCTTATAGCGACTGCTCTCGAAACGACCATCGGCTACCCGATCCTGGGTGAACAGCCGGGCAAAGGATGCCGTGGTCCGCGATAGATTCGGTTTACACCGTTTCACCGCTTCGTAAGGGAGAGGACCGCGCAAGCTACCTCGAACTCGTAACCAATTGATAGACCGGAGTAATTTGGTCGCAATTGGAAGTAAGGGCGTGAGTGTAAGCCCGTTGGGTAACATACCTGGTTATCTCGCGGATAAGGCGTTGGCCGCTTACGGGCATGTAGCGGAGCTTGACGGTGGACTGTTTTGTCCAAGTCTTCTGCGCTCACTTCACGGGAGATAGAACGAACAATCGTTAAACTTCCTGAGGTGACGGGTTCGCCGGTTGTAGTTGACAACTCTATTATTTTTATTTTGTACATATTAATTAGATTAATTACATTGCGGTGCCTTTTGATCTACTGTCAGGAATGTCACCAAGGTTTTGGAGCAAATGGACAGCAACAATCCAAGAGCGACGCGTACGTGATAATAATATGACGTGTGACAGAAAGTAAACTAAGTTACGCGCCAATTCAGCTTTCTATAGCAACTATACACTGGATAGCGATGAAATGATTGAAATCTTTAAAATTTGTTTTTAACTATATTGAGTAAAATAATTTTTTTTTTTTTTTTTGATGTGCTTGGTTTCGGAACATGTCAATAATAATAATAATAATAATGATTTTATTCATTCAAAACATAAATTTACAATTTTATTAGTTGCAGAATCTGCCTAACTAGGCCATAGCCCGTACCAAGGAAAACTCTATGTATGGCGAAGGTTTATTCATGTGTACATAATATTAAAATCAAAAATACAAAATATGATAAAATATAAAATAGATAAGCGAATTCAAATTAAACTTATAATTATATTTAAAATGTTGATATAGCATAGTCATGGAAATAAATATTAATACAAAATGTCGTAATATGAAGTTTGTAGAACAAACAAATAAATAGTATTTAAATATAAAGTGTAGTGCAATGTATGACAATAATAATAATGCAGTCCTTTACTTTAAAATATGGCTTTGTGTCACCCCTATACTTTCCCGCCAAGCAGACAATCCCTCTCGCGCGCGAATTCCCTAGATCTGGAAGTGCCTTTTCAACCTATCTATTCGAAAAGTACGACTTGGTTCGCCTTTAAGTGCGCCCAAAAGTGGTGTTTTCTATAAGAAACTTTATAAGTGCGCCGCAATTATCTTTGCAGCTCACTTTTTGAATAAGTGCGCCGCAATTTATCTTTGCGACGCACTTTTTGAATTTGGAACATCTTAGTCTTCAGCGCCGAAGAAATCGAACGCAAATATTGTTTGAATAAAGACTGGCTGGTACGACGGCCCCTAGTCGCGCCGCCGCGCGCCGGCTGAATAAAAAAAAACAAATGAAATTAAAAACGCGTGAACGTCAATTGTTTTTGCAGTTCTTATTTTCTCATAGAGGGTGATGAAAAGTAGAGTGTATCACTCGAGCACAAAATATTTTTGGCTCGGGCGGTTTTTTGAATCCCTCGCTACGTTCAGGATTCTACTAAAGAATCCGCGCCACGCTCGGGATTCTACTCTAGAATCCCTCACTTCACTCTGGATTTAAAAAAGCGCCCTCGCCGTAAAAATATTATTTTGCTCCCTTGTGATACAATCTACTATTTCACGTTCTCGTTGCGTTTTGTAGTTTATTTAATCTTAGCGCTATCAATACGTAGTATGGCATTAAAATCTAATAAAGTTTATAATTAATGGTAACGCGACGTGATGATTTTCGCCGATCGCTTAGTAATGAGCCTAGCAATATCTGTTTTATTAATTAGTTGATAACAAAACGATAAGAATATAACTATTTAATGGGAATAGCACTATGTCCATCTGTTAAAATGAATTAAAATTTTTAACTCCATTCTTGCACGAGGGCAATTCTGCCGTCGTAAATGAAAACACAGTAACTTGAAAACAGACGTTTTGAAAAAACGCGGTCAAAGTTCAGTTGTTAAATATTTGTTTTCATGGACAAAGTAATCAATATAGATTATTTATTTTAATCTTTAATGTTGAAAAATAGTTAGAACTTCAATTCTGCATAAAAATATACATTAAATTATAATTGTTTAAATAATTAAATTAGATATTGTGTTTTAAATTAGGAAAATAATTTGATAAATTTGATATTTTTAAGCTATAACACCGTAACTGAGTGGTTACTGTGTTATAGGTTAATTTTACCCATTACTGTTTTCTAACCGTGTAAAATAATATTTTTAAGCTATTGCATAGCTTTTATCGCGGGCCTAGGCCAGCGCGGCGACCGATTGAAGAAATTTCTTAACGAAAATTAATGATTTTAAACTGATAATTAAGTCTAAACGAGTACTGCTTACGATTCGAAAAAAATATATGTTAAACAAAAACATTTTCCGAATATTCTTAGCTTTGAATATTTTAGATTTTATTTATATTACATAGTGTAATTTGTGAAATTAGGTCTAACCGAACACAAAAACGACTACTACGCAAATACTATATGGCGTATTATTATGAAACCTGCACCATTTTAACCCTTCAGGCCTCGGCCCCTCAGCCGATTGACAAGTTGATGTCCCAAAAATTTTTAGTAAAAATTAGTAAAAAAATTGAATTATGACACTGTCTCACCAAAACATTAATTAATTATTATTAACATATTTTTAAACATATATGTTAAGTATATTTTAACATTGAACTAACTACCAAAAATTATTTGACTTTGACAATGAAGTATACTTTTTAGACTAGGTAATTTTATATTAATAAATATTAATGACCGTTTCTTCCTTTTCTCACATATAACTTTATTTATTTTATTTAATCGAATTTTATATGATATTTATTGCAGATTAAATAATGGAATTGCATTTTATTTATTATATTATCTTTTAATATTTTTTTATTATTATTATTTTTTTATTTTATTCTGAAGACCACATTTTAGGGCAATTTAGTGTCATTAGCTTTTTACTAAAACTTGTATATTTGTAAGCAACCAAGCAATCAAGCAATCTTGATTGTAATATTGGAGTCCTGTCCACCCTAGAACGGGCTAGTCCCAGTTGGGTGACAGAAACAAATAAGCAAAAGGTTAAAGGTTTGCCATTCGGTTCCTGTTATTTTTATAAGCTAATCAATGTTTCATAGTAATTAATTCTTAAATAAAATAAAATAAATAAATGCCAAACCACTGTATCCATAATTAAAGTAAAACATATTAACATAATAAAATAAAAAAAAAAAAATTAAAATAAAACTAAAACGGGGTCGTCACGCTGCATCGTGTTTTGGCCGATATCGGCCAATCGGGGCTTGAGGGGTTAAAGATAATTTAATTGTCTATCTACGATTTTTTTCGAATAATCCGTTTTTTTTTTTGCTTTATCGAATAAAAAATTCGTGCGCGGCGCTCTATCGGAAGACGTTTAAATTATTCCGAATCATTTGCTACCGCAGCCGCACATGATTCGGAATAATTTCAACGTTTTCCGATAGAGTGCAGTTAGCTGATATCAGAAAAAAAAATAAATAAATAATTATAATTGCATAAGTTGTTAAAAATGCTATGCAATAGCTTTACCGCGTACTGTGTTTTTATCTAAGGTATCTCGGTAACTATCCATCGACAGACAAACCGAAAAATTTGCCTTATAGTACTCCAACTCGTGATTTTAAAGAACCAAATTTGTGTAAACACAGTAAATGAAGTTATCGTGTTTTCATTTACGACGGCAGAATTTCTGTGGCCGAGTTGGGTGTGAGTGATAAAAAAACTTCAATTTCTGTGACAAAAGAACTTCTAGAAATTCATAATATAAAAATGTGAAGAAATAAGCGAACTGATAAAGAGCGGCTTCCTAAATTATTAGTAGACTTTTTACACGACCGCCCAACAAAACAAGGTGTGTAATGTGTTCAGCCTTAATCTATGTATGTTTTCCGTTTTTTATTAGTTTAACTCGTTCGTTTAATTCGTTTAACTTATAAACGTTTGGAACGATTTAGAAGTGCGTGGTGTTGTTAGAATAGTTATGTCATCCCGAGTATCATAGGGTACCTTAACTCTCCAAATTTTAATTAAGTAGTTGTCCTAACGTCCACATGTCAATCAATTAACTTAAATATATCAAGTTTTGTATCAATGAACCCTTCGAGTAGCGGCATAATTTCATGACATACCGCGGCAATTTATTGGAATTTCTTGCAATAACGCCGCACTCGATAAAAAGTACTATAACTATGGAACTGCTATAGCAATCATAAAAATAATTTCTGCACAATAATTGCATTGAAATTTTATATATAGAATATTAAAACCACAGTTTGTAAAACAATTAGATAATTATGAATAAATATGAGAAAATCGAAAAAGTGAAAAAAACTCGTCATTTCTAACTTGTACTTGTCTTACGGAAAAATACGAAACCCTATTTAGAAATTGTAAATACTATCGTGATCTTTATTAGATTCTCGTTATTTATTATCGTTATTTGTGAGTATCTTCTTGTGAGTGTCTTATTTGTGAATGTGTTATCTCTTTAACCATTTATGCAGTAAAAATGAAAAGTTTTTTGTTTTAAACACTTGAGACGATAAATTTACTTTTTTTGATATGACCATAATTGTTGATAATATGACCAATAAACATGACCTAACGATTTAAATATTTTTTTTTAATATAAATAACTATTTTTTATGACTAAAATATAAATTTTAGACATATGCTGTCGCTGACTTTTTTGTAGGCATTATCAAGCTCTACTCTCTAGAACTTAATCATATATTATCTCTCATCGCTAAGGCAACTTTAGTTAGAAACGTTTTCGTTCAACCGTTTTTTCTGCGACTTACTTTGCAAATCCGACTACCACGAAAAAGTCTTTTTATTTTTCGGATTAATATATATTCTATGACACTCACAAATAGCGCAGCTTTCTATTGGCAAAAGAACTTTCAAAATTTCAAAACTCTTTATAATATTAGTATAGATAACAATAAATAATAGTAATAATATGATATGATATGATAATAATATTTGATGATATGATAATCTTATATATAAAGAGAGAAGTTCCGATTCATTCATTGACTGACTCATCAACGCCCAGCCCAAACTCTTAGACCTAGAAAGCTGAAATTTTTAACATACGTTCCTTTTAGGACGCAAACGCTCACTAAGGGCGGATTTTTCGAAATTCAACCCCTAAAGGGGTGAAAAGGGGTTTCACAGTTTGTATGGAAAACCTATGTTGATGTACTTTTTAATTCGAAACTTTGAAAGATTACTCTAATAAACAAATAAGGAAATAGGTGTTTCATGTTTTTTCAAAATTCTACCCTTAAAGGGGAAAAACGGGGGTTTAAAATTTGTATGGACAAACGATTTTAGATGGACTTTTTATTTCGAAAGTTTGTAAGATTACTCTAATAAATAAATAAGGAAACACGTGTTTCATATTTTTTCAAAATTCAATCCCTAAAGGGGTGAAAAGAGGTTTCGAAATTTTTATAGAGAGACGATATAGATCTACTTTTTAATTTGAAACTTTGTAAGATTACTCCAATAAACAAATAAGAAAACAGGTGTTTCATGTTTTTTCAAAATTCAACCCCTAAAGGGGTGAAACGGGGTTTCAAAATTTGTATGAATGAACAATATTAGATGTGCTTTTTATTTCGAAACTTTGTAAGATTACTCTAATAAATAAATAAGGTAACACGTGTATCATATTTTTTCAAAATTCAACCCCTAAAGGGGTGAAAAGGGGTTCCAAAGTTTGTATGGAAAATCGATGTAGATGTACTTTTTAATTCGAAACTTTTTTAGATTACTCTTATAAACAAATAATCAAATAGGTGTTTTATGGTTTTTCAAAATTCCGCCCCTAAAGGGGTAATACGGGGGTTTAAAGTTTGTATGGATAAACGATTTTAGATGGACTTTTATTTCGAAAGTTTGTTAGATTACTCTAATAAATAAATAAGGAAATACGTATTTCATATTTTTTGAAAATTCAACCCCTAAAGGGGTGAAAAAGGATTTCACAGTTTGTATGGAAAACCTATATAGATGTACTTTTTAATTCGAAACTTTGAAAGATTACTCTAATAAACAAATAAGGAAATAGGTGTTTCATGTTTTTTCAAAATTCTACCCTTAAAGGGGAAAAACGGGGGTTTAAAATTTGTATGGACAAACGATTTTAGATGGACTTCTTATTTCGAAAGTTTGTAAGATTACTCTAATAACTAAATAAGGTAACACGTGTATCATATTTTTTCAAAATTCAACCCCTAAAGGGGTGAAAAGGGGTTCCAAAGTTTGTATAGAAAATCGATTCGATAGATGTACTTTTTAATTCGAAACTTTTTAAGATTACTCTTATAAACAAATAATCAAATAAGTGTTTTATGGTTTTTCAAAATTCCGCCCCTAAAGGGGTAATACGGGGGTTTAAAGTTTGTATCGATAAACGATTTTAGATGGACTTTTTATTTCGAAAGTTTGTAAGATTACTCTAATAAATAAATAAGGAAACACGTGTTTCATATTTTTTGAAAATTCAACCCCTAAAGGGGTGAAAAAGTGTTTCTATTTTTTATGAAGAAACGATATAGATGTACTTTTTAATTCGAAACTTTGTAAGATTACTCTAATAAACAAATAAGAAAACAGGTGTTTCATGTTTTTTCAAAATTCAACCCCTAAAGGGGTGAAACGGGGTTTCAAAATTTGTATGAATGAACAATATTAGATGTGCTTTTTATTTCGAAACTTTGTAAGATTACTCTAACAAATAAATAAAGAAACACGTGTATCATATTTTTAAAAAAATCAACACTTAAAGGGAAGAAAAGGGGTTCCAAAATTTGTATAGAAAATCGATATAGATGTACTTTTAATTTCAAAACTTTTTAAGATTACTCTTATAAACAAATAATCAAATAGGTGTTTTATGGTTTTTCAAAATTCCGCCCCTAAAGGGGTAATACGGGGGTTAAAAGTTTGCATAGATAAACTATTTTAGATGGACTTTTTATTCCGAAAGTTTGTAAGATTACTCTAATAAATAAATAAGGAAACGAGTGTTTCATATTTTTTTTAAATTCAACCCCTAAAGGGGTGAAAAAGGGTTTCAATTTTTTTTATGAAGAAACGATGTAGATGTACTTTTTAATTCGAAACTTTGTAAGATTACTCTAATAAACAAATAAAAAAACAGGTGTTTCATGTTTTTCAAAATTCAACCCCTAAAGGGGTGAAGAAGGGTTTCGATTTTTTTTATGCAGAAACGATGTAGATGTACTTTTTAATTCGAAACTTTGTAAGATTACTCTAATAAACAAATAAGAAAACAGGTGTTTCATGTTTTTCAAAATTCAACCCCTAAAGGGGTGAAAAAGGGTTACGATTTTTTTTATGAAGAAACGATGTAGATGTACTTTTTAATTCTAAACTTTGTAAGATTACTCTAATAAACAAATAAGAAAACAGGTGTTTCATGTTTTTCAAAATTCAACCCCTAAAGGGGTGAAACGGGGTTTCAAAATTTGTATGAATGAACAATATTAGATGTGCTTTTTATTTCGAAACTTTGTAAGATTACTCTAATAAATAAATAAGGAAATACGTGTATCATATTTTTTCAAAATTCAGCCCCTAAAGGGGTGAAAAGGGTTTTCGATTTTTTTATAGAGAAACGATATAGATGTACTTTTTAATTCGAAACTTTGTAACATTACTCTAATAAACAAATAATAAAATAGATGTTTCATGTTTTTTCAAAGTTCAACCCCTAAAGGGGTGAAACGGGGTTTCAAAATTTGTATGAATGAACAATATTAGACGTGGTTTTAATTTCGAATTCCTGTAGGAGTACTAAAAAAATAACAAAATGCGTTTTTCGTGGTTTTTCCAAAATTCACCTCTAAAGGGGTGGAAAGGGGTTATAAAATTATTATGAAGAAACGTTATTGACGGTCTTTTAAATTCGAAACTTTGTAATGTTACTATATTAAACAAATAAGAAAATAGTTGTTTTTTAATTTTTTTATTCTACCCCTAAAGGGGTGAAACAGGGTTCCACACTTTGCATGAATAAACAACATTAGATGTGCTTTTTATTTCGAAAATTCGAATGATTACTCTAATAAAAAAGTAAGAAAATACGTCTTTCGTGGTTTTTCAAAATTCAACCCATAAACTTATACAATTTGTATGGAGAAACGATACAGATAGACTTTTTAAATCAAAACTTTGTAATATTACTCTCATAATCAAATAAACAAATGGGTCTTTCATGGTTTTTCAAAATTTCGCCCTTAGAGGGGTAAAACGGGGTTTTAAAGTTTGTATTGATAAACGATTTTAGATGGACTTTTTATTTCGAAACTTTGTAAGGTCACTCTAATAAATAAATAAGGAAACACGTGTTTCATATTTTTTCAAAATTCCACAACTAAAGGGGTGATAAGGGGTTTCGAAATTTGTATGGAAAACGAAATATATATATACTTTTTAATTCGAAACTTTGTAAGATTACTCGAATAAACAAATAAGCAAATATGTCTTTTGGGTTTTTTCAAAATTCAACCCCTAAAGGGGTGAATCGGGGTTTCAAAACCAAACGGGGATTACTTTAAAAACTATCTAAGCAAATATGTGTTTCGTATTTTTTTGAAATTTCACCCCTAAAGGCGTAAAAAGGGGTGTTTAAGTATGTATGGAGAAACGATATTAGATGGACTTTTTATTTTGAAACTTTGTAGGATAACTCTAATAAACAAATAATTAAATACGACCTTCGCGTTTTTTCACAATTCAACCCCTAAAGGCGTGAAAAGGGGTTTAAAATTTGTATGGAGAAACGATATTAGATGGAAATTGTATACTCTAAGAAACATTTAGGCAAATACGTATTTAGTATTTTTTTTATTCAACCCCTAATGTGGCGAAAAGGGGTTTAAATGATAATAAACAAATAAGCAAATGCATGTTTTATATTTTTCTAAAATCTACCACTTAGGGGGTGAGAAGGGGTAAATAACCCTAAAAATCGAAATAGAAATCGCGCGCGACGGTTCCCGGACGTGAGAAGGCGCTAGAACCTCCTTATAAATTCATCATTTGTCTCGATAACATGCGTAGCGCAAGCACCGCGAACGTCACATCTTCACGCCTTAATTACTGAGATGATCATCATGAAGTACATATTGACAGGAGTACCTACAGAGAAGGACGTAAGATACCTTTATATATTACACGCAAAAACTTACCACTTGACTGGGAAAAAGGGATCTATCTTAACACAAATTTAACGCGTGCGAAGCCGCGGGCAACAGCTAGTCTCATAAATAAAAAGAGAACTTCCGATTCATTCATTCATTGACTGACTCATCAACGCCCAGCCCTAACCCTTGGACCTAGAAGGTTGAAATTTTGCACAAAGGTTCCTTTTAGGACGTAGGCGCTCACTAAGGGCGGATTTTTCGAAATTCAACCCCAAAAGGGGTGAAAAGGGGTTTCAAAGTTTGTATGGAAAATCGATATAGATGTACTTTTTAATTCGAAACTTTTTAAGATTACTCTTATAAACAAATTAACAAATAGGTGTTTTATGGTTTTTGAAAATACCGCCCCTAAAGGGGTAAAACGAGGGTTTAACATTTGTATGGATAAACGATTCTAGATGGATTTTTAATTTCGAAAGGTTGTAAAATTACTCTAATAAATAAATAAGGAAACACGTGTTTCATGTTTTTTAAAAATTCAAACCCTAAAAGGGTGAAACAGGGTTCCAAACTTTGTATAAATAAACAATATTAGATGTGAATTTTATTTCGAATTTCTGTAGGATTAGTCTAATAAAAAAAAGAAAATACTTCTTTCGTGGTTTTTCAAAATTCAACCCCTAAAGGGTTGAAAAGAGGTTATAAAATTTGTATGAAGAAACGATATAGATGGACTTTTCAATTCGAACCTTTGTAAGATTACTCTAATAAATAAGTATGGAAACACGTGTTTTATATTTTTTCAAAATTCAACCCTTAGAGGGGTAAAACAGGGTTCCAAAGTTTGTATAAATTAACAATATTAGATGTGCTTTGCAGGATTACTCTAATGAAAAAATAAGAAAATACATCTTTGGTAGTTTTTCAAAATTCCACCCCTAAAGGGGTGAAAAGGGGTTTCGAAATTTGTATGGAGAAATGATATAGATGTACTTTTTAATTCGAAATATTGTAAGATTACTCTAATAACTAAATAAGAAAATAGGTGTCTCATGTTTTTTTCAAAATTCAACAACTAAAGGGGTTAAACAGGGTTCCAAACTTTGTATGAATAAACAATATTAGATGTTTCTTATATTTTTAACTCTGTAGGATTACTCTAATAAAAAATAAGAAAATACGTGTTTCGTAGGTTTATAAAATTCAACCTCTAAAGGGGTGAAAAGGGGTTATAAAATTTCTATGGAGAAACGATATAGATGGGCTTTTTATTTCGAAACTTTGTAAGATTAGTCTGATAAACAACTATGCAAATAGGTATATTAGGTTTTTAAAATTTCAACCCCTAAAGGGGTGAAACGGGGTTTAAACATTTCTATGGATGAACTATATTAGATGAACTTTTTGAGACTTTGTAAGATTACTCTAATAAACGAATAAGCAAATAGGTCTTTCATATTTTTTCAAAATTCAACCCCTAAAGGGGTGAAACAGGTTTTCAAACTTTCTACGAATAAACAATATTAGATGTGCTTTTTATGTCGAAACTTTGTAGGATTACTCTAATGTAAAACTTAGAAAATACGTCTTTTGTGGTTTTTCAAAATTCCACCGCTAAAGGGGTGAAAATGGCTTTCGAAATTTGTATTGAGAAACGATAAAGATGTACTTTTTATTTCGAAATTTTGTAAGATTACTATAATAAACAAATAATAAAATATGTGTCTCATGTTTTTTCAAAATTCAACCCCTAAAGGGGTTAAACGGGGTTTCAAAATGTGTAAGGGTAAACGATATTAGATGGACTTTATACTTCGAAAGTATGTAAGATTACTCTAATAAATAAGTAAGCAAACACGTGTTTCAATTTTTTTTTAAATTAAACCCCTAAAGGGGTGAAACAGGGTTCAAAACTTTGTATGAATAAACAATATTAGATGTGGTTTTTAATTGTTTTTTTAGGATAACTCTAATAAAAAATAAGAAAATACGTCTTTCGTGTTTTATCAAAATTTAACCCCTAAAGGGGTGAAACGGGGTTTCAAAATTTGTATGGAAAAACGATAAAGATAGTTTTATTAATTTGAAACTTTGTAAGATTACTCTAACAAATAAATATGTAAATAGGTGTTTCGTGGTTTTTTAAAATACAACCACTAAAGGGGTGAAACGTGGTCTAATAATTTCTTTGGATAAACGATATTAGAAGGACTTTTTATTTTGAAACTTTGTAAGATTACTCTAATAAACAAATAACCAAATAAGTCTTTCGTGTTTTTTCACACTTCAACCCCTAAAGGCGTGAAAAGGGGTTAAAAGTTTGTATGAAGAAACGATATTAGATGGAATTTGTAGGAATACCTACTCTAATAAACATCTAGGCAAATACGTATTTCGTTTTTTTTTTAATTCAACCCCTAATGGGGCGGAAAAGGGTTTCAATGATATTAAACAAATAAACAAAATGCATGTTTCATGTTTTTCAAAAAATTACCACTTAGGGGGTGAGAATGGGTAAATAACCCTAAAAATCGAAATAGACTCTGAGTCGCGCATGACGGTTCCCGGACGCGAGAAGGCGCTAGAACCTCATCATAAATTCAATATTTGTCTCGATAACATGCGTAGCGCAAGCACCGCGATCGTTACATCTTCACGTCTGAACTACTTAGTTGATCATCATGAAGTACATTAATTATATTGACAGGGGTACAGAGAAGGATAGGATACCTTACCCGCAAAAACATACCACTTGATTGGAAAAAATGGATCTATCTCACCCCAAATTAAACGCGAGCGAAGCCGCGGGCAACAGCTAGTATTATATAATATGCTATGATATGAAAAAAATTTGATATGATTTGAATAGTATGATATGATATAATATTAATATATAAGTAATAATATTATGAAAATAATAGAGAGTGATACTGTATTTTTTTATACTACATGTCTCATTATACAATTAGAGTCATTATACAATATATTCCGAGCAATTCGTACGGTGCAATGCGTTCTCACTTTAGAACCGTCTCCAGGAAATTGAGCTTAACTTTCTATTTAAGCTGCAATGTAGCTAGATTACCGTAAGTTGGTTAATCGAGTTTCGTTTCTCATTCCTGGCAGAACTACTAGAGCTCACAAATTATGGAATATTCCTTGATCTAACACGAATAATTCTATAAATGCTTAGTTCAAGAAGATTCTATAAGCGCGTACAATTACAAAAATTTTAATATTGAAATGAACGACCTATTTTTACATGGTTTTATTTACCTTGTGACGGTTGTTAGTGTGTATGATAGTAAGTTCGATTGCGTTTCTTCGTGAACTAAAATCGGAAATTAGTTCGTGTGAACGAGACAGGGCAATGCGCTAGAGCGGAATGTGAAATGAACGGTTGTCACTTTTTCGCATTAAAACTACCCAACCAAGGTAAAGCATCTAAATGTAAAACCGCACGAAATAAGTTAAAATTTCTTCGGATGAGTAATAAGGTCGACAGGTAGTATTTATCGACGATCGTTCGTTTCATATTCTGCTTTAACGTATAACTCTATCTCGTTCGCTTGAACTAATTTTAGTTTTAGTTTACAAAGAAACCCAATCGGACCCAGTATGTATGTTAGTTTCTTTAGGTCAACTCTTGCAAGCTGAATTAGAACCACTTCCTCTTATTCTATGGAGTTGAAATTTTACATGTTGGTTCAGTTCCTATGGCAACATTTATAAGAGTGAGCATGAACTGATTCTTCACCCAGGATCGGCTTCAGACGAGGATACTCTTCCACGGTCAACAGCACAGATACATACACAATTTTGTATACGCTAGCAATTATGATAGTCCTTTCTAAATTTAACCATAACATTGCTGCTGCAGTTTAGTGGTTTCAAGGCGGCAGGTGAGGGTGGAGAACCCACCCACCGCCCGGGCAGTTATAACGACGGTGGTCGTCTTATCTGCCCGGGATGTCATGCAACGACACCCCGCTTGTACCAGAAGGGTATACGCGTGGGGGGTAATGAAATGTAGCCACCCCCCCGAACCACCCCGAGAACCCATTTATTCAGTATAAAAAAACGTGTGGCACTCGGGGGCTGCCGCGGTAAAGCTATTGCATAGTATTTTTAACAAGTTGTGCAAATATAATTATTTATTTATTTTATTTTTTCTGATATCAGATAACTCCGCTCTATCGGAAAACGTTGAAATTATTCCGAATCATTTGCGGCTGCTTAGGAATAATTTAAACGTCTTCCGATAGAGCGCCGCGCACGAATTTTTTATTCGATAAAGCAAAAAAACTGGATTATTCGAAAAAAATCGTAGATAAAAAGATAGATAATTAAATTATCTTTAAAATGGTGCAGGTTTCATAATAATACGCCAGATAGTATTTGCGTAGTAGTCGTTTTTGTGTTCGGTTAGACCTAATTTCACAAATTAATTACACTATGTAATATAAACAAAAATCTAAAATATTCAAAGCTAAGAATATTAGGAAAATGTTCTTGTTTAATATATATTTTTTTCGAATAGTAAGCAGTACTCGCTTAGACGTGATTATCAGTTTAAAATCATTAATATTCGTTAAGAAATTTCTTCATTCGGTCGCCGCGCTGGCCTCTAAGCCCGCGATAAAAGCTATGCAATAGCTTTAAAAAAACAAGAAAAAAAACAACAAAAGAATATAACAAATAAAAGTAAAAATAACAATAAAATAAACACAAAACAGAATTAAAGCTAAACGAAGACAGGCTACCAAACACAGACAGGATGTCGGGGGGGGGGGGGGGGGGGGACTAAGTGGCTGGTGAGGGGGTATGTAGATGTATGGGTCATGGTGCGGTCTCGTGGGGGACGGCCTAACCAAGGTCCTCAGGCAGAAGACGCGCCCGCGGGGGCGGTTTGGGGGACGGCACATAGACGGGCACTTCGGGCTGGAAAAGGCCCCCGCATCACGCCACTGGTGTCGGTGGGACCCCAAAACTGGGGTTCCCGGAAGCCTCAACTCCTCCCAAAGGGAAACCCACTTCTCCACGAAGCATCGGAACGCGCCGATACAACGCCCACACTCGACCAGATCCGCATACCATATCGGTAGGCGCTTGGCGCACGCGCCGACCTCACGCACTAATTCATCCCGTGCGGTCGAGAGCTTTGGGCATATCCAAATGACTTGCTCTGCCGTTTGAAGGCCATGTCCACACACGCACCAGAAGTCACGGGAGAGTGGCTGCTGGCCCAGCAAGGTCATCGTTCAGCGGAAGGCGACGCGGGTGGTGAAGACCAAGATGCAAATAAAAACAAAACAATAAAATATCTAAATCGATTCGAAACTTTACGAGAAGCGAAGCCGCGGGCAACAGCTAGTAACTAAATAAAATATTTTGCAATTTCAATACTCTATAATTTTCAGCCACATATTTCAGCTTACCTTGTACCTATGTAATGAAATGTTACGATTGAAATAATCTTCCTTTGGTAGGTCTATGTGGCAAAGTGTTACAAAAAAAAATGCAAGTGGACGCGATTGTCTTTTCCCATTTACCCATTGTCTTTTCTTTATTAGTCAATTAAATGGTGTATCGAACTACAGATAAAAAAACAGCCTTTATGGCATATTATGCATATATTTACGCCTGCATAAAATATGGAATTACGCTTTGGGGCAATTCGGTAGACGCAGAGGAAATATTCATAGTACAAAAACGATGCTTACGAATAATATGTGGAATTCCAAAGACTGACAGCTGCAAACCACTATTTAAAAAGGAGTTTGTGCTAACGTTTATATCGATATACATCTTGGAAACTTGCAAATTTATAAGGAACCACGATCAGTATTTCAAAACAAACAATGTTGAACACGGCTATAACACACGAAATAAACATGAGCTACAAGCACCCAAGCCAAATTTAACTCTATTTAAAAAAGGAATGTTATACAATGCAATAAAAATCTATAACCACCTACCTGAAAATATCAAAGAAATAAAAGGAAAAGGGTTTACCGCAGCGTTGAAGAAATGGCTTATCGATAAAAGCTTTTACACATTAAACGAATATTTCTCATAATATTATATTGTAGGCATGCATTTTCATTTTGTTTTTACAATAATTCAATTAGGAAGATTACAAATTTTCAATTATATACATTTCGTATTTATAGGCGGAATTTTGACTATTCCTTGATTTTGATTTTTTCTTTATTTTTTATATTATTGGTGAATTATTTTTTCTAATTGTCTTCTACTGTTAGTTCTACTTATCCGGTCTGTTTAGAATTTTTCATGTTAAACCAGTGAAATAATTACATTTTTTAATAAGATATTATAATTAGCAGATAAGTCAATTTAGCAGATAAGTAAATTTGTCAATCTGTTTTAATAACAGGTAATTGTGAGATACATAGTTTTACGCATTATCACCATAAATGTACCACCACAATTTCGGACAATAAAAATATTTCTATTTCTATTTCTATTTCTATTTTCTTTGTTCACAGAGTCAATTTGCCTTCGAATGATTGACGTGATAGTACCGACGTACAGGGTGCGCGGAGAGACCGCACTTCTCGAATGCCAGTACGATCTGGAAAGAGACACTCTGTATTCAGTCAAGTGGTACAGAGACGACGTGGAGTTCTACAGGTATCTACCGAAATTGGATCCAATGCAAAAGAGTTACTGGGTCGAAGGCGTGAAAGTCGATGTAAGTACAATTACAGAATGGACAACATAAATATAAATACAAACGGAGCTGCCATGGAATTCACCGACCGGAGTCGGGCCCATCATAATACTATTTTTTTACACTTCTGGGGGGTGAGCAGTGGATTCCGGACTTACGAACCGGCTGTGGTAGGTTTAGGACAGCTGTCTTGCCACATGTGAGCGTTCACCTTGCCACCCATTCACTCCCCTATACTTAAATCAAATTGATGAATAAAATCCAATAATACTTTCATCAATGATCATTTAGTTTTATATTGTATAACTATCTGACCCGTGCCCACTTCGTTGGGCGGTAAACATTTTTACTTGTGATAAAATTATGAGTGTGGTGCGGTTAGTACTGAGTGCTATGATTTATTTGCTTACTGCCAAAAGGAGGGTTATATTTTTACTGCATATGTATGTATGTATTTGCATGCTAATTTGGCTATATTACCGGGTTTCAAATGAGTGAATGAAATGATTAGGAATAAATAAATTATATTAATTTTAATTGTTCAAAACTTCTCAGTATATTATATTAGATGTAATGTTATTATTTGGTTGCAATATGGTAGGTATATTGTCTTTCAGGACTACCAACCCAAGATACGGTTGCACTTCCATACCTATGCCTTATTATTTCTTTAACCATTTACGCAGTAAAAGGAAAATTATATGCAGTAAATGGGAAAAGTCTTTTGTTTTAAACAATTGAGACCATAAATTTACTTATTTTGATAAGAATTCATAATTGTTGATAATATGGCCAATAAACATGACCTAACGTTTTTTTTTTTAAATATAAAAAACTACTTTTTGTGACCTAAATATAAAAGTTAGATATATGCTGTCGGTGATTTTTTTGTAGGCATAATCAAGCTCTACAACTTTTCTCTAGAACTCAATCATAAATCTCTCCTCGTTAGGGCAGCGTTCTTAAGAAACGCTTTCATTCGACCGTTTTTTCTCCAACTTACTTTGCAAATCCGACTACCACGAAGAAATCTTTCCATTTCCATATAATATTATAGCCTATGACACTCACAAATAAAATGGCTTTCTATTGGTAAAAGAATTTTCGAAATCGGTTGAGTAGATCCAGAGATTACTCCCTACAACCTCACATACTCACAAACTTTACTTCGATATAATATTAGTATAGTATAGATTATAATATGTTGTTTAAGAATATTATTCAGTTAAATACAACTTAACTTTAATGGAGTAACCATTCGTTAACATGATTCCATGAACCATCAAATACAAGGTATAATAGGCGATTAGGCATCCTTGCTCGGTGTTATGTTAACTGGACTTTTCAGGTGTATAGCGGTTTAGTGCAGCTTGGGCCTGATGTCGTGTTTGTCATTTTTGGTCATCTCAATTTACGGTTTAACTCCCATCAGGTAGCCTCCTTTCGAGGAGGATATCGGAAGAGGGACGAACATGGAAAGGACTCTGAGAACTCTGTAATGGCCGTGTCTTTGACAGGTGGGATAAGATCCAATCTGGCGGAACACCTCGGGCGAAACTGGGAGTTTTGCGCATCGTGCGGCGTTAGCGACTGCATTCCGGCGAATAACCGGGGGATATGGAAATAGTTTTATACGTTTCCTAAGAAGCGCGGGTGGTTGTTGACCTAATGTCATCTACTCTTGGCCACCCGTTGGCCACCTAATCCCGTGTCAAAGACAAGCAAAGGGTTCCACGGTCCGCGATAAATTCTAACTGAATTACCACCAATATCAGGTAGAGTCCGCGCAAGCGACTTTGAACCTGCAAAGTGATGGTGGAGATATCTCAGTAAGGCGCTGGCGGTGGACTTTGTCATCCCTAAGTATCTACGTTCACCCGACGATTTAAAGATCGATCTAATATCGTTATACCTTTCTGGAGTTGCGCGGTAACCCATAGTAGTGGACAACTCCAAAGTGGACATTTCAGTTCAAATTTGTATGTAAACCAAGATTTTTAGTTATTTTTGGATAAAAATAAACCTTTTATATGTTCGCATGGCCCTAATATATACTAAAAATAAAATGACACCTTATAATCAACAACGAGTTGGAAAGACGAGAGCAACAAGAACTGGTGATATGATGGTGCCAAGATCTTACACAACATTTGGCCAGCGCCATTTCACGTTCATTGGCCCTAGAATGTATAACACTCTTCCCGAAGCAATTAAAAGTAGTGAGAACACATCCACTTTTAAAAAATGTCTAACCGATTGGTTGTTGGAGGTATGTAGGGACGGTTTAGGGAATATGCTGACTATTGTATTTTTAATGATAGTATTTAGTACTTAGTATTTAGTTTTTCCATGATAATTTTAAATAACTATTATGGGTATGTGAGCGTTATATCAATATGTAATTGATTTATATATGTATATTATTTTAGTTTTTATTTATTTTGGTTTTATTATTATTTTTGTATAAATATATGTATGTGTTTGTGTGCATATATGGATATATATTTTATCTATAGATGTAGTTCAAGTTGTTTATTTTCAAAAATCTTTACAGATTGTAGAAACATAGTAAAATAACAGGTAATAATAATTGAAAGCATGAGAAATAACTTAAATTAAAAGAATAAGAAATAAAATTGGTGTAATTTAAACTATTAAAATTTAAATTAAAATATCATTTAAAAATATCAAATCAGAATGATAATAATATTTAGTCGCATTCACTTAAAACAAATAAAATTTAAAAAATATAAAATTTAGAAAAGGAATTACAATTTATAATCATTTCATTTAAAATCGTTACATTGTATGTTTCAAGTTTCAAGTTTAGTTTATCGTCTTCAAAACTTATAAATAGTTATTTATACATATTTAATTTTCGATTTGACACAATACTTTCGTTAGCCGTTCTTGGTGAATTGTACGTATTCTTCAATGGTGTAAAAAATATTTTCTAAAAGAAACTTTTTTAAGGACTTTTTAAATATATTGTTATTTTTAATATCTTTAATATATGGAGGTAACATATTAAAAAAATAGGGACCGGAGTATTCCTTGACTTGTCTCGCTATTTTTAAATTTGCTTTATGTAACATGTATTTTGATTTGTTTCTGGTGTTTATGTCATGAATATCGGTAAATTTTTTTTGAAGGTCTCTTTTCTTGTGGAAATCCGTTAGTAGATTTAAAAGGTGTATATAAGTATCTATCCATACTTGTATATGCGTAAATATTTGTAGTTTTATATTTGTCGATTTAAAAATAAGTAGGTACTAACTATAGTTTAAGTTGACAGTGCACACTTAATATCGTCATTAAAAGTCTGCCTTAGAACAGGCCTAGGCCTAGTTAGGCGACTGTGTCAATCATTAAAAATAATGTCGCATCAATTTCTTGCTAACATCTTAATCAAATATGACATTATTTTTTTACTAGATGTGTTATTAAAAATAAATAAATACCTTAAGTTCATACCAGTTCTCAATAATTAGCTTGATATTGCATGGAAATGGAACTAGTACATTTCAACTTGACAACACATTGTTCTTGATTTGTTTGTTCTCAGGACGCATTATCAGACGACAAAAGGGTGACACTGAAGGCAGTGAACCTGAAGACTTCAGGAATGTTCACCTGCGAGGTCTCCGCAGAAAAACCCAGCTTTAAGTCTGTACAGGGAGGAGGCAGGATGGAGGTAGTATGTAAGTATCTAAAAATTATTTTTTTTATGTTGGTTGCCTGGACGTTAACTTGGGTTGTCGACTACAGCGGGCGAACCCGTCACCTCAGGAAGTTTTAACGATTATTCGTTCTATCTCCCTGGAGTGAGCGCAGAAGACTTGAGGACAAAACAGTCCACCGTCTAGCTCGGCCACAAGCCAGTAAGAGGCCAACGCCTTAACCGCGAGACAGCCAGGAGTGCTACCCAGCGGGCTTACACTCACGCCCTTACTTCCAATTGCGGCCAGATTATTCCAGTCTCTCGATTGGTTACGAGTTCGAGGTCGCTTGCGCGGTCCTCTCCCTTACGAAGCGGTGAAACGGTGTATACCGAATCTATCGCGGACCACAGCGTCCTTTGCCCGGATGTTCACCCAGGATCGGGTAGCCGATGGTCGTTTCAAGAGCAGTCGCCGTAAGGTCCGCAACCACCCCCGCTCTATAGGAAACAGTACTGCTTCCAGACTCCCCCGACTGTTAGTCAGAGTGCACAGTCGATTGGCTTACGCCGCACGGTTCGCAGACAGTCCAGGAGCGCCAGAAGGTTGATTCCTAGGGGAAACTGACCAAGGCCAGTGTCTTACCCAGGCTCGCACTTCATGCGTGGAGGCCGTCGGATAGGTGTTGACCCGTGAGTGTGACCAACCCTGAACAGAATGGGTCTTCGTGGCCAACTCAGCAAGGGCCCAAGATAATAGCCCAAGCCTGGAGGATAATATTAATCAAGCAATAAGTCTGTCATTGTAATTTAAATGTTTATTTGTACAATGTAGATATTTTTCATTTATTTTATTTTAATGCCCTCTATAATAAGGGACCGTTTTCTGTAATCCACTGTAATTAAGAACTTTTTCTGTAATTGTTTGGGGACTTTTTCTCTAAATAATACACCAGCAAAAAAACATCCTTAACAGGATGATTATTTTTATTCCTAAAACCTTTCCTAGGAATTAAATTTAAATTAAACAAATAATTGTAAGTGGTTAAGCCAATAAATCAATAAATAAATCAATAAGTCAATAAATATACAATAAATATACAAATAATTCAATCAATAAATCAATAAATAAAACAATAAATAAATCAATAAATATATCAATAAATCAATAAATCTCATATATAAAAATGAATTGCCGTGCGTTAGTCTCGCAAGATCTCGAAAATGACTCGACCGATTCGAATTATTATTTTTTGTTTTGTTTGCCTTGATTCAGAGGTGATTTAAAAAAAAAATTAGGAAAAATTAAAAGAAACAACCGAAAATCAAAAAAATCCAAATTGGTCATTTTGGGAAATGGGCTACCTTCAATAGATGGCTTTTGCGGCGATCCTATTGTTTGACAGCTGCGCCATCCATAACTGTTATTCATTCCGTGCTTTAGTGTAAAATTTCAAAAAGTCGAAAAAGTGGAAAAAGTCAAGAGTCGAAAAAGTAAAAAAAATCAAAAAAGTCGAAAAAGTCGAAAAAAGTTGAAAAAGTCGAAAACGTCAAAAAAGCCGAAAAAGTCGGAAAGTCGGAAAAGTCAACAAAGTAAAAATAGTCGAAAAAGTAAAAAAAAGTCCATAAAGTCAAAAATGCAAAAAAGTCGAAAAAGTCGGAAAAGTCGAAAAAGTCAAAAAACTGAAACCGTACATGAGTCGGCCATATAATAGATTTCAAATAATTGGATTTGAAGAGTTACAATCTAATAAATTTTAATTGGTACGAAGTTCACCGGGTCATCTAGTGTACAATAAATATACAAATAAATATACAATAAACATACAAATAAATAAATTTAAAAAAATCAAAACACGTACTTATAATTATAAAAACAAATATCCCTTAATGTCTTGGTTATAAAAGTGCAAGTTATTATCAAAATGATACTTTTGCAGTAGATGTATACCTAATTTTCATGTTATTTTCAACTTTCAACATGAGATTTTTATAATAATTGGTTTCTCGACTCTTATACTAGAAAAATGAATTTAGTTCCTTGATAGAGTCTCGTTATTATTATTTCCTATTATTTCCGTGCCATATTCGCTTATGTTATCAAAAAAATCTCACAAGACACAGAATCAAAGATTATCTATGTATGATGTACATAAATCATTTTGAAAAACTGATATTTTGCGCCTGCTAACCATGGATTTTGTATCGTTTTCTATCACTGATATATCCGGCCCCGAGAGAAGTAACATGAAACCATTAGAAACTATTTTTTGTAAATAAACCTGATGTATCACTTTAAGAAAACGGTCCTCAATTAGCATACTCCTTCGGCTACGTAACGACCAAATTTGGTTGCACATCAGAACACCGTTGACTACGTAACGTCCAATATTGGCGGCATGCTCCCGAAGCTAACAGTAATATTATTTTCTAATTCGAATGCATCCTAAAATCCATAGTTGTATACCAGGAAATCAGGTTAATTAGACGTAATTAATTGGTAAATGACGTGATTCCCCGATATAAACTACAAAATTAGGCATTTTTAGTAAATTAAAAAAAAAAGCATATTCCCTGCGGTTTATGATCCCTTCCCAGCCCGCGACGCGATGCTAGACAAGCATGCTTGATCGTCTATAGAGCCCCTAAGAGAGTTTAACAATTCTGAGTCTATTTCCCATCCTGATGATTTGCAACAAATCTAATTTGTATTATGTACTATGATAGCTGATATTCTAATTGTCACGTAATATATTTACTATCTATTAATTATAAAAATTACAAAGGCATACTTCTGGATTGATAATAAAATAATTTTACTTTAAATTCTACGTATAATTTAGATTTATTTTTTAAGATATTATTCTCTACCCTTCGGCTACGTAACGACCAAATCAGAACACCGTTGACTACGTAACTACCAATATTGGTGGCTTGCTCCCGGAGCGCACAGTAATATTATTTTCTAATTCGAACGCATCCTAAAATTCATAGATACATAGATTATTATTACCATATATAGTACCATAGATACATAGACGACCGCTAGAATAATTTCACGCGAGTGATTTATCTTTTATTTCTGGTAAAATTCCATTGTCAAACATCATATTTTTTTTTCGAGAAAACATCATAATTTTTATTGGTTTTTATGAGCTAATATCTAAATATTTTTGTATGTAAATAAGCAAAACGAAATAATATCTATGATAGAGAGTCTAATATAGATCACGATAGTTTTTACAATTTCTAAATAGGGTTCCGTATTTTTCCGTAAGACAAGGACAAGTTAGTTTTTTTCACTTTTTCGACTTTCTCATATTTATTCATAACTAGATGACCCGCGTACCACCTAAAATTGATTTGATTGTAACTCTTTATAAGCGTTTACTGATCCTAATCAACCTTCGAAATCCAATTCATTGAAATCTATAATATGGCCGAATCATGTACGGTTTGAGTTTCGTTTGGTGATTAAATGAAAGTCGTTTGTAATTAAAATGAATTCAATGTATTTAATTTACATGATGAAATATAAATGCTTTTTCGACTTTTCCGACTTTTCCGTCTTTTTTGACTTTCTTGCATTTTTTGACTTTTTGACTTTTCGACTTTTTGAAAATTTACACATTGTACGGAATGAAAACCAGTTATGGATAGCGCAGCTGTCAAACAATACGATCGCCGCGATAGCCATCTAGAAAGTGGCCAATGTTCCCAAAATGACTAATTTCTATTTTTTCGATTTTCAGTTGTTTCTTTGAATTTTTCCTAAATATTTTTTTTTGTAAACCACCCCTGAATCAAGCCAAACAAAATAAAAGAAAAATAATTCAAATCGGTCGAGTCATTTCCGAGATCCTGCGAGACTAACGCACGGCGATTCATTTTTATATATAAGATTATCTAAATGTTTTACAAAATGAGATTTAAATATTCTATGTATATACGAAATTTCAATGTTCAGTTATCCTTTTTATGATTGCTATAGTAGTTCCATAGTTATAGTACTTTTTGTCGAGCGCGGCGATATTGCGAGAAATTCCAATAAATTGCCGCGGTCTGCCATGAAATTATGCCGCTACTCGAAGGGTTAAATCACATACTATATATTAAATCACACTACTATATTTTGATTACTTGTTATATTTGCTATATTTTGATTATTCGTTTGATGTTATATTGAATATAATGTTACGAGTACAACTATGACAATTATCATGACAGTTATGTTTTTAATAATTAAATTTTTAGCATTTAATTTTGTGACGCATCTAAGTGTAGGAGTGCCTATTTACTGGAGTAGTTGATTATATTTTATTGTAATTTATAAATTGCAATCTTTTTAAATATTTGAATAAAATAAAATAGAAAGTTATTATAATACCAAAACGATACATTTCCATTAGCTGTCTCACTTTGACAAAATCTACCAAATTAATTTCAATATTGACAATTTTCTAATACTTGGTCTCGGATTATATAAACCAAATGACTTTGGTATCTTAATATTACTTGGTATCACAGCATTACTGTTAGTAATGCTGACGCCACGCATTCTATTCTTAAGCAGTCTGACCATTTGTTTCGAGTACTGTATTGCATTCACTGTCTAAAATTACGCCTTTCCTAGCGCGCAGCGCCGGGTGTCCCAGAGTCTGGCCTGCTGACTCTACCCCCGCATTCTATGACCAAATAACTGTCTGATCTGACAGGTATCTAGTAAGTGTTGAACGCACTGTCACAATATCGCGGATATTGTTTATTCGCGATATTTTACCAACCGCTAAATAGGGCAGCGCGCCTGACTCTTTTTATATTTTTTTCTACACGTCGGCGGACGCATCCACAGATCGCATCTGGAGATGTATCTGTATCTATCTAGGGAGCTAATGGGCCCATGATGAGGTGGCCACGATGACCCATGTGTTCAGGGTCGGTCACACTCACGGGTCAACACCCATCCGATGGCCTCCACGCATGGGGTGCGAACCTGGGTAGGACACTGGGTCAACCAGTCTCCCCTGGGAATCAAACCTCTGGCGCTCCTGGACGGTCTGCGCACCGAGCGGCGCGAGCCAATCGACTGTGCTCTCCGACTAACAATCGGGGGAGTCTGGGAACTGTATTGTTTCCTATAGAGCGGGGGTGGTTGTCTACCTTACGGCGACTGCTCTTGAAATGACCATTGGCCATCCGATCCCGGTTCAGAGTCGGGCAAAGGACGCCTTGGTCCGCGATAGATTCGGTTCACACCGTTTCACCGCTTCGTAAGGGAGAGGACCGCGCAAGCGACCTCGAACTAGGAACCAATCGAGAGACCGGAGAAATCTGGTCACAATTGGAAGCAAGGGCGCGAGGGTCGGCCCGCCAGGTAACACTGGCTATCTCGCGGTAAGGCGTTGGCTTCTTGCGGGTTGTGACGCAGCTGGACGTTGGATTTGTTCTGTCCAAAGTCTTCTACGTTCACTGCAGGGCGATAGAACGAGAAAATCGTTAAAACGTCCTGTGGTGACGGGCTCGCCCGTTGTAGTTGACACCGCAAGTTGTCGATGTGTAGAGGAGATGCATAAGGGAGTGAACCGCGTATGCGGCCTCGAACCAGTAACCAGTAACCAGTCGAGAGGCCGGAGAGTTCTGGCAAAAACTGGTAGCGAGGGCGCTTGGTCTGCCCGCTGGGTTAACTACCCGGTGCCGGGCTATAAGAGTTGGTCTCTCGCGGGCTAGTTGTCAGAGCTACATAGATAGTGAATCGTCATTGTCTAAGTCTTTACGCTCATCCCACGGCCGAAAGAACGATCAAATATCGTTATACCAGGCTGTAATGACAGGTTCGCCCGTTTTAGTCGACACCGCCTAACTATGGCATTGAGTAATTTATTACCCTCAAAAAAATATGTAACGAACGACTCTTTACTCAATTGTAATAAAACAAAAGATTTAATGGTATATTTTCCCCTTATTATCAGATCTTCCAAAGGATGGTCCATTGATAACGGGCAAGGAAATGGAGTACCAGGCTGGTGATATGTTAGACCTCAACTGTACTTCTGGAAGGTCATATCCAGCGTCATCACTACATTGGTATATCAACGAAGAAAAGGTTGGTAAAAGAGATGTGTATTTTTATGTACCTCATGTCTTGTATTGTATGTTTTTGCACGTACTATTTTTAAGAGATTTGTAGGAGCTCCAACGCTCCACATACCTACAACAAAAAAGTAATTTCACAGAATAGAAAACTGCAGACTCGCTCAGACATACACGAGTCAGCTGCGGTTAATTTCCAACTAAATTTGGCAATTTATGCCCAGGCAAGCCGATGACTCATGCCATTTCTTCTAATCGATACACATGTCGCTTCCCTCTCCTAGCTATTTACGTCACCGCTAAACGGTATAAAACGTAGTACATTACACATCTCTTCATCATTCCCTTGGTGGTCAAGTACACCTACACACCTCTACACATCATTCACTTTGACAGCTACGCGACTATACACATCATTATCAAGCAGTACCTACGTTATCCGCGACATCAAGCGTCAAGCCTCGCTCCTCGACTACGCACTGCAAACACACTACCACGACTTCACCTCGCGCCCACACTACTACACAACGGCGAATCAACACACAAGGCGTTAACCCTTCAAATGAAAGGCGTCCTTTTGGGGATGCAAGTTTTAATACACTGAAATGAGAGGCGTCCACTTGGTCCAGTGATGTAATTTGTAGGCCAAATTTGTAATTTGTCGCCATTATTATCTTAATTGATTTACGAGATAAGGTTATAATGTTTTATATGTCAAATTTCAATGCGATCATTTTACAGTTCTTCTTTTTATGATCCGTGTAGTGGTTTACAAGTTATGGTCGTTTTTATCAAGGTCGTCGATTTTGCGCGCGAAAAGGTCGCGCGCGAATGGGACGGCTGAATTTTTACTCCGCGAGGAGAGGGGTTAAGGACTGGCGACTCCAACTCAACTATCTTCAACCTTCTGATTAAACTCTTCTACTTCGACATCCACGACTTTCATTAACGGAGCAACCTTCATGATGAGAACCACCCTTCGCTCACAATCAATTGGAGTCTAGTGAAGGGTGGCCATTCTCACAGATTAAACTAATACATATATCTTCTTCTTCTTCTTCATCAGCGCGTATTCGCCCACCGTTGGGCATACGCCTCTCCAATCACTCTCCACCCGGATCGGTTGTCCGTTTCCCTCATCCAGACTGGTCCAGCTATCTCCTTGATGTCATCTGACCATCGGGCCGGTGGTCTGCCCGCACTTCTTCTGCCTAGCCGGGGTCTCCACTCCAAAACGCGCTTGCTCCACCGTTCGTCGTGTTGTCGGGCCACATGGCCGGCCCAAGCCCACTTCAGCTTGGCCACTCTTTGACCCACGTCGACCACCTTCGTGCGCTGTCTGATGAGCTCGTTTCGGACTCGATCGCGCAACGATATGCCAAGCATGACTCGCTCCATGTTACGCTGCACCACCTTAAGCTTGTAGATCATCCCAGCAGTCAGTGTCCATGTCTCACAAGCATACGTCATAGCCGGTAACACACACTGATTATACACCTTTGTCTTGAGCGATTGGGGAATTCTGGACTTCAGCACGAAGCTCAGCTTCCCGAAGGCTGCCCATCCCAATTGTTTTCTTTGCTTTATCTCTGCCATCATCGAGTATATACATATATACATATATAACATATATACCTCCCGTAAATTAATCAAATCTCTCAGGAATTTCAAGAAATCTGTGGTTTTATACATTGAAAATTAACAGGTTAATATATTGCAGAACAAAAAACACGACTGCCCTTACAGAAAGTGAAATATTGTATTTATAATTATTTTTTTTTTATTAACATTTTTCTATGAAATATTTGTTTTATGTATTTATCCATATAGATAGATGTATATTTCCGGAATGTACTCCATCAGACCTTTCATTTGACACTAAACACGATATATTTATGTTAATTTATTACCATTTGTATATTTAGACAACTAGAGTTGCCAACTACAACGGGCGAGCCCGTCACCTCAGGAAGTTTTAACGATTAGTCGTTCTATTACCCAGGAAGTGAGCGCAGAAGACTTGGACAAAACAGTCCACCGTCAAGCTCCGCCACAAACCCGTAAGAGGCCAACGCCTTAATCGCGAGATAGCCAGGAGTGTTACCCAGCGGGCTTACACTCACGCCGTTACTTCCAATTGCGACCAAATTACTCCAGTCTCTTGATTGGTTACGAGTTCGAGGTCGCTTGCGCGGTCCTCTCCCTTACGAAGCGGTGAAACGGTGTATTTTGTATCCTTGCGCTGTAGTATCGAAGTATCAATGCGCTATAACAAAAGATTTAGTTTAATTGTGAAAACTTTTAATTGGCCTTAGATTCGTATAATATTTGTTAGCATTAAGTATAAAACGCTGTAAGCTTTCCGAAAAATAAAAATATATATATTTTTTTTTGACATTTGGACAGTTTAGGTACTTTATGACCCTCAGGATGATATAGCGATTCTAACAATATCAGACGCTTCTAAATCCGTTGAAATGTCCAAATGTCAAAATAAATATATTTTTTTGACATTTGGACAGTTTAGGTACCTTATGACCCTCAGGATGATATACCGATTATAACAATATCAGACGCTTCTTGCCCTCCTATATTACATTTCAAACTTTAAGGATTGTATAGGTTACACTTAAACTTTTATTTTTATATTTTTATCAAGCATAGATGTATTTAATAGTTTTTTTGTTGACAGTTTCATATAGATTTTTATTCGCTGATGTTTGTACACATGATATTTATGATATTTATGCACATTTAATAAGTGATTTTATTCTAATTATATTTTGGCGTAATTTTATTAGTTGTTTATCATGGAAATTTGTACTTTTATTTGATTTAAAACAATATTTCGGTAAAGGTATTCTAAAACGAACTATTTATTAAAATTGATATTTGTTGATAGCTACCATGATTTATTGCAATTTATTATTTATAATTAATTACTAATGTATGCACCCAGCAAAGTCGCATAGCTACTGTACACATAAGAAATAACATAAGAATAATCGATTCTGAAAAAAAAAAATTGATGTCGTATGGCATCTTGCCATGGGGTCATGCTGCTGACGCTGATAAAATATTTATACTACAGAAACGATCCATCCGCGCTATTTATAAATTAGGTGCTAGACAGTCGTTACGCGGAAAATTTAAAGAAATCAATATTTTGACACTTGCGTCTTCCATCTCATTACATCTATGAAAACTTAATGTATGTGCATACAAATAAAGAACTGTTTTTAAAAAACTCTGATAGGCATGGTGTCAATACTAGAAATCAAAATAAACTTGCTGACCATAAAAGTTGACTTTCCAAAACCACAAAATGATTCAAAGGGCAATGTATACGCTTCTACAATAAGTTACAAAAAAATAAATAATACGTGTGGCACACGGGGACTGCCACGGTAAAGCTATTGCATAGCATTTTTAACAACTTATGCAATTATATTTATTTAATTATTTTATTTTTTCTGATATCAGATAACTGCGCTCTATCGGAAAACGTTGAAATTATTCCGAATCATTTGCGGCTGCGGAAGCAAATGATTCGGAATAATTTAAACGTCTTTCGATAGAGCGCCGCGAACGAATTTTTTATTCAATAAAGCAAAAAAACCGAATTATTCGAAAAAATTCGTAGACAAAAGATAGATATTTAAATTATCTTTAAAATGGTGCAGGTTTCATAATAATACGCCTGATAGTATTTGCGTAGTAGTCGTTTTTGTGTTCGGTTAGACCTAATTTCACAAATTAATTACACTATGTAATATAAACAAAATCTAAAATATTCAAAGCTAAGAATATTAGGAAAATGTTCTTGTTTAACATATATTTTTTTCGAATCGTAAGCAGTACTCGTTTAGACGTAATTATCAGTTTAAAATCATTAATTTTCGTTGAGAAATTTCTTCATTCGGTCGCCGCGCTGGCCTCTAAGCCCGCGATAAAAGCTATGCAATAGCTTAAAAACATGCTAAATTTATCTGTGATGCAATTTAAGTCATTTATTAAGAAGAAGCTGTGCTCAAAGGGCTACTATAAAATAAATGATTATCTAGACGACAAAGACCCTTGGAAATGAAATGGTTACCTCGATGATTTATATCACGTTTTATGTCATAATATTTTTTTATAATGTCACAATAATTTAATTTTTATATCATTTATGTATGCTCGTATGCATTATTGACGTCAAAAAGTTACGATTTCGAACTCTTTTGAATAAAAAACTTATGATTATGATTATGTTCTTTCTCTTATGGATGGTTTTTGTAATTTCTGTATTTTATATAATGTCTAGTATATAAGTTTCTACAATATGTTAAGATTTTGAAAATAAAATGAACTGAACTGAGCTGAACGGCACATGACAGTGTGAGTTTTAAATACCTGGCATCCTTCAAGGGATGAATCAGTACGAGCAAGTAAACAACTTCTGATAAGATTTTTTAGGAAAAACACAAATATATTTTTAAAAACAATCTATTTCTTTTATATGTTTTTTTAAATTTTATTTGAAAAACTTGACTGTTTGAAAATCGTTTAAACGCGCTACGCCATCTATCGGTAGGTAAAATATCGCTAATAAACAATATTACCGATATTTTTATTACCATTAGGTTGCGCATCGTACTCGGTGCCTTTTATACTATTTTTCAAAAAAAGAAAGTTGTTTTTCTGTTTTTAAATGTTGGATTTTTCCACATTTTTTTTTATTAAAAGTTGCTTACTTGCTCGTATTGATTCACTCATTTCCAGGATTCTGAAAATCACCTGTATAAATAATAAGTTCAGTATACGGTAGTAGGTATAGCCCATGCATTTGTGCTCGTTAATTAACGTAATGATTTTCTTATCAGGTGACAGATCAAACGCATCTAGTGGACTATCCAGTACTCGTGCACACCCACGGACTGCTGACCACGAAGATAGGACTGAGGCTGAAGTTGTCTTCGAGGCACTTCGGAAGGGCACCAATCAGGGTCAGATGTGTGGCCCATCTGTCTCCAGTTTTGTGGGAAGGAGACAGCAGTACGACGGTTCCTACCGCACCTCTAATCGATAACCGAGAAGCTTTACTGTTAGGTGAGTTAAACATTTATCACCATGATAAAACAAGTAAATTTATGTATTTATCCATATAGATCCAAGAATCCAAGAATGGTCAATATCATGAGTAAAGAAAACAAACATATTGGAAATTAGCAACAACCAACAAAAACATCACTTTACATTATGGTTAATAAACCTTGGTAGGAGAGAGACGGAGAAAACATTCATCAAAATTTTAAAATAAATAAATATATTTATTTTCTATATATTTTATATACGTATTTTTACTAATTGTTCTAATGTAATTACTCTCTAAGCAGTATAAATTCCCTGAAAGTCTCGACCACGAGTACAAATTAAATAAATACCATGACCTCGCAAATGCCGTCACCCGGAACGGCTTCACTGTTCACCTTCACGCGGTGGAAGTAGGCGCTCGTGGCCTGCCAGCTAAATCTTTGTTTCACCTTTTTAAAGATCTTGGTCTCTCCAGGAAAATAATCAACTCCTTTATAGAAAAATTATCTAAAACCGCGATTTCTGCATCTCAAATTCTATGGCTTCGAAGGGGGAGTGAATGGGTGGTAAGGTGAACGCTCACATGTGGCAAGACAGCTGTCCTAAACCTACCACCGCCGGTCGTAAGTCCGGAACCCTTTACCTCCCAGAAGTGTAATAATTATATATGATGGGCCCGATTTTTGGTCGGTGAAATCCATGGCAGCTCCGTTTGTATTTTATATTTTATTTATTTATTAGTTATTAATATAAATGATTATTTATTATTGCTATGAATGATTATTTATTATTTAGTTCTAATATATTATTTGTTTATAGTTCTAATATTATTTGGTGTAGTGAGAATTTCACTTTAACTTGATTTAATTCAAATTTTTTATTTTTATTTTGGAAGTATGTAGTTTATAATCATTTGTATTGGTGTTCTCCTTAGAACAGGCTCTGCTTAGTTAGGAGCAACACAATCTAGCTTAAGTGCTAACGGTGCAATTTTTTTTTGTGGACCAATAAATAAATAAATAAATAAGATATATGGTAATTTTGGGAAAGATGGACCAGCGGGAGAGACGGACCACCTAAATTTCTCTCAAACTCAAATATTTTTATCAAAACTGGCAACACTGAAATGGTTCTGTCGAAGTAGATGCAAAGTGTACAAAATAAGACTAGAAAAACTGTAAAAAAGGTTTTCACAGTGTCAGTTTTTTATGGTTTTAATCATAACCAAGGTGTGTAGCGAATACTGAATTTGTATTTTTAAAATTAGCATCACTGTACTTGCATGTTCTCAAAGCGGCAATATAGCCTAAAAAAAATCGATAAACATTTATGCCTTTAGTGTGAGGGGTTGAACCGTCTGTTCTCAGGATTTAGGAGAGATGGAACAGATTTATTACTAGTGAGATGGATCACCTAAAATTTTTTTTTTGAGATTTTGGTAGTTGTTTGAGGTTTGTGTATTTGTTGAGGTTTAATTTTTGAGTTTTCAGAAATGCGTTTAACATGTAAAGTCAAAAGCGGCTTTTAGATGAAAATGGACTAAGGTTGTTCTAACCAATGTTGTTAAGGCTTCTGAAAAAAAAAAGGGAATGAATGAAGTTGCAAGAACGTTTGGAACAACAAAAGCACTTATAAGTGGAACTTTTAACCCTTCGGCAACGTAACGATCAAATTTGGTTGGACATCAGAACACCGCTGACTACGTAACGACCAATATTGGCGGCTTGCTCCCGGAGCGCACAGTAATATTATTTTCTAATTCGAACGCATCCTGAAATCCATACCAAATATCTCATTATTACCATAGATAAATGACCGCTAGAATAATTTCGCGCGTCATTTCGCAGATATTTCTGGTGAAATTCCATTGTCAAACAGAAAGAGAAATCATCAAAATTTCATTGCTTTTTATGAGCTAATATCTAAATATTTTTGTATGTAAATAGGCAAAACGAAATAATAATTTTGATAAAGTATGTAATAAAAATCACGATAGTATTTACAATTTAAATAAAATACAAACGGAGCTGCCATGGAATTCACCGATCAAAAATCGGGCCCATCATATATAATTATTACACTTCTGGGAGGTGAAGGGTGGATTCCGGACTAACGACCGGCGGTAGTAGGTTTAGGACAGCTGTCTTGCCACATGTGAGCGTCACCTTACCACCCATTCACTTCCCCTTCGAAGGCATAAAATTTGAGATGCAGAAATCGCGGTTTTAGATATTTTTTCTAGAAAGGAGTTGATTATTTTCCTGGAGAGACCAAGATCTTTAAAAAGGTGAAACAAAGATTTAGCTGGCAGGCCACGAGCGCCTACTTCCACCGCGTGAAGGTGAACAGTGAAGCCGTTCCGGGTGACGGCATTTGCGAGGTCATGGTATTTATTTAATTTGTACTCGTGGTCTTTTGGGATATTTGATTCCCATGGAACAGTTAACTCTACGATAAGGACCATCTTCCGAGACAGAGAGTAAAGATAGGGTTCCGTATTTTTCCGTAAGACAAGTACAAATTAGAAATGCCTGTTTTTTTCACTTTTTCGACCTTCTCATATTTATTCATAACTATCTAATTGCCTTACAAAATGACATTTCAATATTCTATATACGAAATTTCAATGCGATCATTGTACAGTTATTATATTTATGATTGCTATAGTAGCTCCATAGTAATAGTACTTTTTGTCGAGCGCGGCGATATTGCAAGAAATTCCAATAAATTGCCGCGGTCCGCCATTAAAATATACCCCTGAGCGCATATATTGAAGTTTTGCTATATATATTTTATAGATGGTTAAGTAGTAATAAAAATGGGCCCTAATAAATAGTGGTCCATCTATCCTCAACTTACCCTCTATATATTTTTAGAATGTACTCAATCAGACCTTTCATTTGACACAAAACACGATATATTAATGTAAATTTATTGACATTTGGAGATTTGGACATTTATTTCCTTGATATTTGGAAAGTTAAGATAGTTTATGACATTAGAGATGATATAACGACTCTAACAATACCATATACTTCTAAATCGGTTCAAGCGTTTAGAACTCCTGGTGAAATGAAAAACGGAAAACATACAAAGATGAATCCTGAACACATTATACTCCTTTTTTGTTGAGCAGCCGTGTAAAAAGCAAACATTGGTTGGCAAAATTATCCTTATTTATACAATTTAATTTTACTGCTCGTTCTTTAACGTGTCCTGGCCAGGTGTCTCTTCAAAAATACACGCCATGGATGACCTTATCGTTTGCCTCTTGTGCGTCCTGGTGTGTGATAGGCGCTGACAGCTGCAGGAAGGATATAAGGTGATCTACATCATGCAGCATTCCACAGTGGCATACTATATTCGATGTGTAGCCCCAGATTTATAGTTTGCTCGGCATCTTGTTGCACCCACCAGGTGGTACAAGGAAGATTGGGCTACCTGTTCTTTAACATCATTGCCAGGTAAAGCCCTCTATTGAGCTATGTGGTTCGAAGATTTACTGCCTTGGAGCGGTTGAGTGTGGCTCAATCGCGATTTGAGGCGATTGTAGTGTAGTTATTGCCCGTGCAGTGGGTGTCTTCAACCAGGTCACCACGACGTATTGCAGGGGGAGCGATGCCGATGAGCGAATAAAGCTTTTCGACGGGAGTAGGTTTGAGGCAGCCGGAGACAATCCACACCCCATCGGTTACAACAGTGTAGACCATTATTTCGTGTGTTGATCGACTTCAAACTAGAGCGGCATATTTAGCTGCGGAAGCACATAGGCCCAGAGTTGAGGGTTTGAGTAAAACTGGATTGGCTTTCCATGTAATCCCAGTTAGTTTCCCTACGAAGCTACTTACTATAATCTCCTAAGGAGTAGGCACCCTGGTAAGCACACAATTTTTCCATCTATTCCACCATCGTGAAAACACTTGTGGAATTGGGCCGTTGAGTTACTCATAATGTTTTCTTTTGATTTGAGCTGGTCCCTTTCAGCGTCTAATTAAACGTAGGGGGTTTGGCTAAAATTCAAATGGACCAATTGGTAGGGAGTAGGGACCATAATTTACTACTTGAATGAAGGGAATGCGGAATTCTGGTAAATCAATGTTCTCACATTGTCATTCAAGAGGCTACCAAGACGCGGTTCGCTATACTAATGTGCAGCTGTCTTTGATGAGGTTCTACCACTCCTTTATCCATCAGATGGTCATGATGCCCTCCCAAAAAGTCTTTTGAATGTTGCGAATGGCTTCCAATGGTCTTTGACAATAAGTCAGATGTTCACTACACGTCGACACTGATCGGTCGAATGGTTTGGTTAATAATGGTTCCATGCAGCTTGGGCCTGATGGCCTGTCGGTGTTTTCTTAGGTCGGCCCAACTAACGGTTCAGCTGCCATTTGGTAGCCTCCTCGACGAGTGACTTAACCTCCAAGTCAAGGTATATTATCCCAGTGTTTTCGTCAAACTGAGCCGAGGCTTTCGAGAATATAACCCAGTTCGTCTGTCTTGGAGATTTATGTATATATTGTTGCGTTTCCTATTGTACTGTTAAATTTACTATAGGTTCATACCGGCACCTTACAGCTTGCGCCTGATCGCCTGTCTGTGTTTTCTTAGGTCGGCTAAACTCACAGTTCAGCTCCGACCGGGTAGCCTCCTCAAAGTGGGATCAGCCTGGAAGGGCCGCCGTGAGCTCTGTTATCATAGGTAACCTACAGTCGTAGACAGTTGGTATTTGATGTTCCGATCCGGAGGAACACCTCGGGTGGAACTGGGCGGTTTTCGCATCGTGCGTCGTTAGCCGATCGACTGTGCACTCCGGCGGATAACAGGGGAAGTCTGGTGCAAGTCTTCCATGCTAGCTTCAAGGTTTCAATGGGTTAAAAGAATCATTTTTATTTTTGTCCACAGTGAAAAGTATGAGCATCAGAACGTCGCCAACAATCACCACGCTCGCAACACTGTTTTTGCTCACCGTCTCTATATCGTCATCTCTGTGATCGGTTGGCAGCACAGCTATACCCAGGAAAACACAGGGTCGTATTGGAGAAAAGAAAATATCGACATAAGCAACGGAAAGTTTTTAAAAAAAATATTTGAAAATAAAATAGATTCTAATGCGTACGACTGTCAATTTAGAGAAATATATGTTTAATTTTGTACATATTTAAATTTTGATTGCACTTAAATATGTATTATATTTGTATAGGCTTTTTACTTGTGAAAATGATAGTAAATTGAGATAGTAAACTGGCATTTATTATTCGGCTTGTATTTATATACTGGCTTACTGGTTCCTCGATATATACCTTTAGGAATATTGTAGAAGAGATTATTTGCTATATATACAGCCATACTTACCCTATGCAAAAATAAATGGTTTCAGAGTTATATAATTTTATTAAAAAAACCTACTCTATGGTCTATTTCGGTGAATATAAAAGTATTAATAGAAAGTCCTATTATTTGAACCTTTTTCAAGGATCTTATAATATAACCACCCGGTGACTCCGTAACATCCCTTGCGGGACCAACGGCCGACTTCCCCAATTTCCAGGTTATAATTTTTTATATGTCAAATTTCAATGCGATCATTTTACAGTAATTTTTTTTATGATCCGTATAGTGGTTTACAAGTTATGGTCGTTTGTATCAAGGTCGTCGACTCGCGCCAATTTTACGCGTGAAAATGTCGGGCGCAAAAGTTATAGCTGAATTTTTACTTCGCGAGAGGGGGGAGAAAAAAAAGAAATTAAATTTGCAATAAAGATTAATGCAATGAAAGAAATACCTAGTTCGGCACTAGTCAAAATCGGAATTAAAATTTACTCAAAATAAAAAGCAATATCTACCTGCAGGTACTTGTAACGCCAACCTTGGCATGTATTTTTTATCGCAATTTTAAAATCATTTATTTTACTAATGCACGGCTATTTCGCAAGTGTTATTATGGATAAAAAATATATTTTTTAATTATCATTCTTATTTTCACTAAAATAGGTCACGGATTAGGATCTTGGATAAAAATTAAATAACTCCGAAACTATTGATTTTTGCATAGAGGTTAACATGGCTGTATATTGTATAGGTAGCAAATAATTCAAATGCGTCAATCCAAATAATCCAAATCCAAATGCGTAGCAAAAAAACCAAATGCGTCAGTTCGGGCGTCAACAACCAAATGTTAACTCAGCACAGCCAGATATAGACCTTATAGGTCTAGTTGGTTGTGCGATTTCGCCTCATTTCAGATATGCTAGCATATTTATATGCATAGAGCTATGTTTTTTCTGCATAATAATTTTTATTTTTAACGATTCTGCATATATAATAGTATGCATGTCCATGGCTTTTTTTTGTACATTACTTTATAAAATAAATAAAATAAACTAAAAAATCACTTTTACAACATCCCCAAAGGTATCTATCGAGGTACAAGTAACCCTGTATATATTATCACGTAAAATCTGGATAGATATCAAAATTGTACAGTTTACTTCATAAGTTAAACTAGAGGCAGTATCAACAGTCTAAATTAAGTCACTCGACTACGCTCAGCCATAAATGTATTAATTATGACAGTTTATACCGTCGGTCTCTATCTTGAAGTAAATTAACTTTAAAGCAAAAGAGAGCTCTACGAGTAGTATATCAAGTAATACAGTTAAATTTATGCCCTCAGCCTAAATACATATCATCCATTTATTTTTATTTAACTTTATTAAAATTCAAATTGTAAATATATTTTAATTATATTATGTTACTATTTTAGACGCTTCCATTTGGTGTGTTCTTATAGAAATATTTATTTTTGTAAATATATTTATTTAAATTGCTAATAAAATAAACAATGTAATTATTGAAAATCTATGTAAATGTGGAGCCGAAGACAATCGCCTAACATTGCTACCCACCGAATAATCTGTATAAATAAATATTTCCAAAGATGAAATTTCTTCAAAAAAATCTAAAGGAGCTGTTTTAAAATATGTAGTCATCTTCTAGAAAACCATGTATCTATACTATTTTTATACCTAATTTGCTTTTAATTAGCCATGTTAAATTTTATGTCCCTAAGTGTTTTTTTCTAAGCCGTGTAAAAAACTATTCATTAAAACCGATTTTACAAATACGAATTTGAGTCTATGAAAAATTGTAGTTTTTTTTATTCCTGTAAAATATGTTATTAACAGAAATAAACTTGATTTAGAAATTTAATATTTGTTATTTTTACAAGCATTTATTTCGCTTGCAATGCTTGTTGGTATGTATGTTAGTTTGTGTAGGTCAAATTTTGCATGCTGAATTGGTACCACTTCCGTTAGCTTGTTAGTTCAGTTCCGATGACTGCATTTTTAAGGTAAGAATGACCTGATCCTTCAGCCAGGATCGGCTCCCCACGAGGCTTATCTTCCACAGTCAACAGAACAGACATACAATTTTTTATACGCATTCAATTACGATTCTAAATTTCACCATGACATGGTTGCTGCACCCAGGGTTGGCTCCCGATGAGGGGACTCCTCGATGGTCGATAGCACAGAAAAGAAATTTTGTGTACGCATTCTATTATGATACCCCGTTTGAAGTTTCACCGGAATAAGGTTGCTGCATCCAGGGTTAGCTCCTGAGACACTAAATGTTTCTACTCTTTATACAAAATTTTTCTCCTTTTTATTGTTGAATTTCACAATGGGCGAGTTCATTATCGTACGAAAATCTCTTACAATCAACCCTACTATGACGTGTTTATATGTATATGTTCATATAAAATGTATGTAAGTGTGGGTTTTGTTTACCAGCTGGGAAACACACCTGGTTATCTCGCGGTTAAGGCGTTGGCCTCTTACGGGCATGTGGCGGAGCTTGACGGTGGACTGTTTTGTCCAAGTCTTCTGCGTTCACTTCACGGGAGATAGAACGACTAATCGTTAAAACATCATGAGGTGACGGGTTCGCCCATTGTAGTTGACAACTCTATTTGTGAGTTTTGTTATTGCATTCGATCGACCGAACTGGAAGTGCAATTCAGTTATTTTTATCGCAGCGGAAATTGGTGACCCAGCTAAGAATTGACTCCGGAACCTTAAAATGTAAGATCAGGCGATCTATCCATTATGCCACCGAGTTATTTTAATTTCAGTTCCATATGTATTGAAATTAGTTTCATGTAGCTAATTTCAAAATGCATGAAAGAAATTTCGTAATGTAAGTTCGGCTCAAATCACATATTTCAAAAGAAAACCGTGTCGTACAGAATTTAAATTACCAGGTTACACCGCACCCTTTCTATCGATATTTTCTAGTAAAAGATTGAAGTCACGTAACCGTGCAGCGGCGAGCTTCGTTCTTCTTTAAGTATGGCACGATGCTCTGGGGAAATTCAACTAAGGCGCTGCGCCGGAATTGTTCTACAATTTATATACTTGGCGATCAATCTTATTACAGAAGAGTGTTCTTCGATCATTGCAGCTTGGAGGATTGCTTGCGTGACACTGAAGATGACCGGGATTTATATGAACAAGGAAATATATTTAAAAAAATGAAATACACGATTTCCATTACAGAAAGTGAACTATTGTATTTATAATTATTTTTATTAATGTTTTTTTATGAAATACTCGTGGTTTATTTATTTATCCATAAAATGTATATTTTCGGAATATACTCAATCAAACCTTTCACTGGACACTAAAGACGATATATTTATTTGAATTTCTTGACATTAGAGAAGGACATTTAGAAACATTTAAAGAAGAATTTTTTGACATTTGGACAGTGACACTCGGAATGACATAACGATTCGAACAATATCAAACACTTCTAAATCGGTTGAAGTGTTTCGAAGTTATTTGTTTATTTAATTAATTAATTTATTTATTTATTTACAAATCAACACTAATTCTTTGAGATGATACATAAATATAAAAGGCATTAAATATGCAATCTGAAGCATTAAAAATAGTAAGAGTAACAACATTGATTAAAAACAATAACAAAACATTTCATCTTATTCTAGCATAAACAGGTAGTGCAATGCCCATACCTTGAAGAGATGTGGGCTCGCAGTAAAACTATCCAGGTCTGACGCTGTCGAACATAGCGCATTTATCTGTCGCAAGGCACTCGTAAGGAGACTATATCGACTTAAGCTGGTACGCGAGGACGGCTCCGCAAATAGAGTATGTGACCGAGGTCGAATGTAGTTATCCGGAATAAAGAGACAAATCTTCGCTAGCATACTAGGATTATCTACTTTGCCCCAGATCAGCTTAAAAACGTAGGCCATGGTGAGCATCTCTCTAAGCAATTTAAGGGAATTATAGCCCACCATGCCTAGTAAAAAATATGTTGGGTATAAGTAGGGATAATAACCGTATTTCATGGAATAGGTATACAAAGCGTAATAAAATTTAGCTTAAAAAAGGCGTAAACATTTTTAAGTTTTTTCCAGCATGGTGATATAAAGATCCTCGTATGGATGCCATATAACTGCATTCGTTGCCACTCTACTTCTCACAATTGAATTATACAATGTGTGCATAAACCGGACATTGTAAAAATGCTTTAGGTTCCGAAAAACAAAACCCAATAATTTAAAAGAGGACTTAGATAAATCAGTGATGTTCTTCTTGAACGTACGATGTGTGATGGTAAATTAAAAACAGGGTTTTATGAATAATGCATACCAAATTTTTTTCTGATTATAATTGCAAGGTTTTTATAATTGTTCAAAATGTTGGATTTGATTAAATCCATAAGGGGCTCTCTAGACGATCAAGCATGCTTGTCAACCATCGCGTCCTACAAAATTGCCTAATTTTGTAGTTTATACATGGGAATCAAGTCAGTCATCAATCAATTATGTCTAATTAATCTGACTCCCTGGTATACAACTACAAAATTAAGCATTTTTAGTAAATGTATATATATATATA
>OX155975.1:12906134-12936134 GCA_944548615.1 Micropterix aruncella | reverse complement strand
GTAGAAATTAATCATCATTCTAAAAACTAGGTCATTGATATGTCAATGCGTCTGTCAGTCTGTCAGTCTGCAAATTATATTTGTAAAATGCCTATCATAAAACACAATAAAATTAATTTCAAAAACACGAAAAAGGTAAATAATAAATAGGAATTGCAATGAATAGTGAAATAATCAAATTGAAATAATTATAGATGGAAAAAGGAATTATAATAAATAGTCAAAAAATCAAATTGAAATGGTCAGAGGATTATCAAATTGAAATAGTCAAATATACATAAAATGTGCATATTACTATTTATAATACAATTTTTAATGTAATCGAATGATCAAGAAGACTATAGTATGGAGGTCAAATATCGCATCGAATACGCTAGAGCTGGGTTTATCAAAATAAGCCAACTCTTTTCCAACCATAGTCTCAAACTATCCACTGGACGCCGCATGGTGCGGTGTAACATATTTTCAGTCCTCCTGTTAGGAGTATAAACGTGGACACTACTCCAGAATTTGTGTAAAAGGTTAGAAGTTTTCGAAAAGTGGATTTACAGAAGAATACTGAAAATATCTTGGACAAATAGAATCACAAATGAGACGGTGCTGCAAAGAATGCACAAAAGATTGGAAATACTTAAGAGCATAACGAAAGAAAATTACAATACATGTTCCACAAAATGCGTGGTAACAATTACCACCTTCTCCAATTAATTCTGCAACGAAAGATAAAAGGCTGCCGAAGACTTGGCCGAAGAAAAACCCACTGGCAACAAAACTCGTTAAATGGTTCAACTCAAGCACCACCGAGTTGTACAAAGCAGCAAAATCACGGGCCCAAGCGGCCATAATGACTGCCGACCTCAGAGCGCACCGTGCGGCGTAAGCCAATCGACTGTGCACTCTGACTAACATCTTCAGGTGTCGACTACAACGGGCGAGCCCGTCACCACAGGACGTTTTAACGATTAGTCGTTCTATAGACCTGCAGTGAGCGTAGAAGACTTTGGACAAAAACAATCCAACGTCTAGCTACGCCACAACCCGTAAGAGACCAACGCCTTACCGCGAGTAAGCGGGCTCGAGATACTCGCGCCCTTACTTCCAATTGTGACCAGATTTCTCCGGTCTCTCGATTGGTTCCGAGTTCGAGGTCGCTTGCGGGGTCCTCTCCCTTACGAAGCGGTGAAACGGAGTACACCGAATCTATCGCGGACCAAGGCGTCCTTTTCCCGGCTCTGAACTGGGATCGGATGGCCAATGGTCATTTCAAGGGGGAGTCTGGAAGCAGTACTGTTTCCTATAGAGCGGGGGTGGTTGCGGACCTTACGGCGACTGCTCTTGAAACGACCATCGGCTATCCGATCCTGGGTGAACAGCCGGGCAAAGGACGCTGTGGTCCGCGATAGATTCGGTAAACACCGTTTCACCGCTTCGTAAGGGAGAGGACCGCGCAAGCGACCTCGAACTCGTAACCAATCGAGAGACTGGAGTAATATGGTCACAATTGGAAGTAAGGGCGCGACTGTCGGCCCGCCAGGTAACATCCCTGGCTATCTCGCGGTTAAGGCGTTGGCCTCTTACGGGCTTGTGACGTAGCTAGATGGTGGACTGTTTTTGTCCCAAGTCTTCTACGTTCACTGCAGGGAGATAGAACGACTAATCGTTAAAACTTCCTGAGGTGACGACAACCCAAGTTGCCGACCTCAGATAGGAGATGGTATTTCAAGAAGAAGAATTGGCCGTATGGCTCGCACAAGCATTATGAATGCATACATAATTTCCCATTTAAATTATCTCTGCATAATGAAACATTTTACATTATTTATTATTAATTGCAAAATTGAACATGCAGTGTGATGTAATGCAATTTTAATGATATCAAAACCATGTTGCGGCTTAATGGTCAGTATTGACTAATATATAACATAGCTTAATTATTCAAAAACTCGTTTAAATTAACAAAGCCTCACATTCACGTCAAAAATTATATGCTAATTACAAGTTAATTAAGCTAACATATTATTTATAAGCCATCTGCATTACTTTTCTTCTCAGAGCTTCATATTATATCATTTTCAACAATTTGATATAAACTTATAGAAATGGTACGAAATCCAAGAATTTCACAGTTGTTCGACATTATTGTCTTTTTTATAAAACCAGTGTAATATTCATAGCATAATAAAGTTATTTTATTCTATTTTATTCTATACATTATAAATAAGACTAAAACGGAGTGAAGTAGCACTCAGCTTTTCGGCGATTCGTCCCTACCATCATCGATTAAAATTAAATATCGTAGAAGATTGCTCAATGCCGTACTACGATTTAGCAGCTGGGATTTAAAACTTAACGTGTAGTTCCAAAAAAATATGAATCTTTTCTTATTTTAAATATGGCGGCGTTCGTGGTATAACAGTATGGCGGCGAGCTTTAGAAAGCGCTCTAAACATGCTTATATTGTGTCCTATCTCGAAATAAAATAATAATATAAAAAAACGGTTTTTTTACTTAAAGTTCTTATTAATTTAATATTATTTACGTAAAAATATAAATTTTAATTTACTATAAACGTTTCGATATGTAATAATTACGCATTTTATGCTCAGATATACTAATAGGATGGCATTCTATCTCTCCGTATTATTTCTGTCATGAAATCAGCATATATAGAAAAATGCGATAGATGGCACTAATGTTTGAATGCTATTATTGTTATTTTTGGTTAAATTATTGAGTTTTTATAATCAATCATTCCTTTACTAAAAAAACATTCGTTATGAATTTTGTTATAAATGGCCACATACATTGCTATTAGTTTCGCCGTCAAGGCTATCAGTGCCACCTCCATAGCATCGGCGTAAAATCATTGCGAAATCGTGCTACAGAGTGAAGCAAACCAATACTATATTATTATATAATCAATAGTACCATCAACCAATGGTACCATCTACGCATATGGCATGATTTCACCGTCCTCCTTACTAGTTACGGGTTCGGTTACCGTCCTCCTGACAGTCCACCGTCCTCCTGACTAGTTACGCTTTTGTGGTCATCGCGGACCGAGGCATCCTTTACCCGACTGTTCTCGCGGGAGCTAATGGGCCCGTTGCAGTTTAACCACTAATACCATGTGTAGGGTCGGTCGAACGCACAGGTCAACATCTATCCGGCGGCCTCCACGCAGAAGTGCGATCCCGATCCCTGTCGTGGCGAAACATAGAACGGACTGTAATCGCCATTCATTTGAGGGGTTTGATTGATGATTCTTAGGCACCACTGCAAGCAATTTCGGATTAACAACTTCATCTTGTACTTCGGCCGAGATGATAGAATCATCTCACATTAGTGCGATTTGCACTTGAAGTAGCTCGCAGCACATTTGACTGACTTCGTCGGCCTATGTTATCTCTTCTTCTCGACATTGTAATGGACACTGTAAAACGACACGGAATTGTTTTCATGCTCACTCAAATCGATCGATATTTCCATGAGGTCTTTACAGTATTTAAATCCCCAAACTAAGTTCAAATTCGTGGTTATGTCATAAAAAAAACGGTTGTGTCACCCTAAGACTTTCCTGTCAAGTATCTAGGAACGTAACAATAACAGTGGAAGCGCAGCTGTCAAACAATACGATCGCCGCGATAGCCATGTAGAAAGTAGCCAATGTTCCCAAAATGACCAATTGCAATTTTTTCGATTTTCGGTTGTTTCTTTGAGTTTCTCCTAAATATTTTTTTTTGTAAACCACCCCTGAATCAAGCCAAACAAAATAAAAGATAAAATAATTCAAATTGGTCGAGTCATTTCCGAGATCCTGCGAGACTAACGCACGGCGATTCATTTTTATATATAAGATGAGAGCCATAATCTGCTGCATTATCACCGTGAATGTTACACCATAATTCAGACAATAAATATATTTCATTTCATTTCATTTTAAAATGCATTGCCATCGGAACTGAACCAAGTAGTAAATTTTTAATTTCATAGAATAAAGGGAAGTGGTTCTAATTCAGCTTGCAAGATTTCACCTAAACAAACATACATACTAACTAACATACATTGCAAGGTAAATACAAGCTTGTAAAAAATGCTGGTGTTCGCCAAAAATCGCCTAAATACCCCTTAGTGGGCAGAAGTCCTTAAGGAGAAGAGATGATTATGAACACAAATAGAAGCATGCATGTCTAGGGTATGCCGAGTAGAGTAAGTCAGGGTGAACAGGAAATTGAATTTTCGCGGTAGAATTGGCAGGGTAAACCGCGTTTCGCCGGACGAGAATAGAGAGTATACATAGACCGCATTGTTTTACGCTGAGCGGAATCGGATTTTAATGAACACCCCTTTTCGCCCCTTTTCGCCCCTCCCCCGAACGCATCCCTCCTAAGCGCTATTTCGCCCACCGCCATTGTTCATTCTAACACTCATTTGTAACAGGAAGCGAGTGGATAAACAAAATTAAGCTTAAGCCGAGCAGGTTTCAGATTATGTATTGAATTCACGATACATAATTAAGAGCCCCCTATCTCTTTCCTATACGCTTTCGCAATTTAAACTTTTAAATTTCAATTTTATGAAAACCATTCTTTTGTCCTTAGATATTGCACAAAAGTCGATTTTAAAGATTATCATGCGAAAGCCGTATCGTTATCTTTCGGAAAATCTTTTCAATGAATATAATGTGTTAGATACTAGGCAACTATATTTAAAAACATCACTATCATATATTAAGTTCAATCAAATAAATATTTTTTCTCAAAACACCCTATCAACGAGGTTTTTCGAAGATAATAATATGATAGTACCCAGAAGGTATACTACTTTTGGTCAACGAACCTATTCATTCATTGCCCCAAGGTTTTTCAATGCTCTTCCTGGCGAAATAAAATCAGCACAAAATAAGACCTACTTTAAAAGGCTGCTTAGAAATTTAAAAATATTGGACATTTTAATCTAACCCGGAAATTTGAATGTTTTTAATCGTATATTATATTATGTTATATTAATAATATTATTTTATTTATTATTATTATTATTATTTTCATTTTTTAACGTAGATTAAGAGATAAATTGTTTCAGTTTTAACACTATTTTATCTTAGTTATAAGTAAAATGCAGGACTATTTTGTTTAAACTGTTATTCTAATTTTTACTATTTTAAATTGTTTTGTTTTTTATTGTTCTGACATTTCAATTTTCCGCTTCTAACTTTAATTTAAGTATTTAGTCATTCTAATATGGTTTTGCAATTCTATTATTTTGTGCATACATGGAATATATGCCATTTTTATAAACACGGTATTGTTGCAAGCACATTCAAATATAATCACGTCGGGGTCACCAGTGTGAGAGTGGCCATCCTTTACTTGACTCCAATTGATTGTGAGCGAAGGGTGGTTCTCATCAAGTTGTTTTCTCCGTTATTGAAAGTCGTTGCAGTTGAAGTTGAAGTGTTTATTCAGAAGGTCTGTAGTAGGTTGCCAGTTAGTAACGCCTTGGTCGGTATTTCGCCGGTGTGTAGGTAGTGTGGGCGCGAGGTGAAGTCCTGGTTGTGTGTCCGAAGTGTGAAGCGCCGCGATAGATTCGAAGATAATGAGGATCGCGTATACTATGCGTAGGTTGGTTGACTCGAAGGTAATGAAAAGAGCGAGTATTTGCAGATGAGCGGTTACTGTCCGCCAGGGAATGAATATTGATCGATCGAAATGTACTGCGTTTTATATGGTATGCAGTGACGCAATAGTTATAAGTGGGGTGAGAAATAAGCGTGTTAAATCGTATCGATCAGGAGAAATGACATTAGTCATCGTTTGACTGTGAATAAAATGCCGAATTTAGTTGGAAATCAATTGCAGCTGCCTCGTGTATATTCGAGCGAATTTGCGGTTTCGATTCTGTAGAAATTACTTTTTTGTTGTGGGTATGTTGGACTGAGGCTCCAACAAATGTTTCCCTTAGAACAGGTCCCGGCCTAGTTAGGTGACGTTGCCACTGGACTATGCGATGTATTCTTTTTTCTGCTTTTGATTCAATTGTAAGTACTTATTTTTATGCATAATTCCTACGCTGAAATTGTTTACTGTTATTTTGAATATTTGCATTACTTATATATAAATAAATAAATAAATGTGCAAAACAGAAAGCCATTTTTTTGTGAAGGGTGTACCCAGAGTGTAACAACTAGGGACCTATAACAATTAATTATGCTTGTGTAAAACAGCAATAATATTAAAGCTCTACTCATTAATCCATGTCGTCTTGGAATTCTACACATCGGATTTTGTATATAGGGTTATCGCTTCGTCGATAGATCATTTGTGTATATTGTAGAAGAGATTATTAGAAGAGCAATATTTGCCTCCATGCTAAATTCCATAGCTTCGGAGGTATTTAATTTTATGTGTTTTTTTTCCTAAAATATACTATATGACTTATTATGGTGAATATAAAAATAATAATGAGAAGTTTCTAATTACTCTTGCCTCATCATAGACCCCATGACATAGCGGTACTTTATAATAAAAAATAATAATAGAACTTGTTTAAAAAACAAATGCTAAAAAACGAATTTGGATACTGAAAATTTTTGAAAATAAAATTATTGTTTCAAGTGATTTTATTATGACTATTTCTTATTATATTACTATAAAAACTAATTTATTTTATTGGATTTCTAACAAAGTCATATAATACGACGTTGGCGACCTTGTTTCAAAAATATTATTTAAACTGTAAAGCAGTTGGAGTAAATGCTATAACATTTTGGCTTACTTGTACAGGGTTTTTTGAAAATGAAATAACTTCGAAACTGTTGATGTTTACGGAGAAGTAAATATGGGTGTACAGATAGCAAATAATCTCTTCTGCAACAACCCCAAAGGCACAACAAAGGTCTTGAGATTCGTAATCGATAACAAGTAGCGATGGCACCTACATATCGATGCTTTATGTGATAAATTGCGAAGAGCGTGCTATGCACTCTATCGCATAGCATCATTTATCGATTTATCCGCGCTGTGCATGGTTGCACATGTATGGATGTGCATGCTGTGTAGTGCGCTGTTCACTTTACATATGGTTATTCACTGCTAACTGGGAGAAGATCGTAAACCGCAGGAAAAATGCTAATATTTTTTAAAAATATTTACCAAAAATGCCTAATTTTGTAGTTTATACCAGGGAGTCACGTCATTCATCAATCAATTACGTCTAATTAATGTTAATCCCTTGTATAAACTACAAAATTAGGCATTTTCGGTAAATATGAAAAAATATATATTTGCATTTTTCTGCGGTTTACGATCTTCTCCCAGCCCGCGACGCGATGCTTGTCAAGCATGCTTGATCGTCTAGAGAGCCCCTCAAGTGCAGAGCTTTTATTAAAAACAAACTACATATAGGTGAATAATAAGGAGTGCATATAAAATATTTGGTTTATTTCTCAATGTATATTTCAATTTATTTGTTTATAGATTTATTTATGTACTTATTTATATATTTATTATTACTAGATTACTTATTAATGAACTTAAATAAACTTCTTTTAGTTTTAAGATTAAATGAGCCATCGGAATGAATGTAAGAAAACAAATACAAGAAAAATTGAAGTCACTATGTTTTAAAATCACCACAAAACAGACATACATATATTCTAGTAGGGTCATAAAATCCACACAAATCTAATTTTATCTGCTTTGAATAAAAAATGTAAATGATATTTTTAAATTTACTCTTATTTGTCAAAATCGAATATTTGATAAATTTGTAAAAAACAAAATAAGAATATAAATCCTATTTTTACTATTATTTCAGTAGTTGTAATATTAATGAGCGATAGGAAGACCTACTTATTAGATATATAGGGTTGCACATCAGAATACCGTTGACTACGTAACGACCAATATTGGCGGCTTGCTCCCGGAGCTCACAGTAATATTATTTTCTAATTCGAACGCGTCCTAAATTCCATACCAGATATCTTACTATTACCATAGATACATAGACGGTCGCTAGAATAATTTCGCGCATTTTCAAACATCATAATTATTTTTTCGAGAAATCATTAAAAAAATATAGGGTTTTATGAGCAAATATCTAAATATTTTTGTATGTAAATAAGCAAAACGATACATTTGATAGAGAATCTAATATAGATCACGATAGTATTTACAATTTCTAAATAGTGTTCCGTATTTTTTCCGTAAGACAAGTACAAGTTAGAAATGCCGAGTGGTGAAGCGCTATTAAATTGAAATCTATTTATTTTCAATTAAAAAATAATCTTAGTACATTTAAAAATTCCCGCCTTATTATGCTGGTCGATGGTTGGTACTCGAGGACTGCGCGAGCCAATGGTGTTCGAATAAGTTCCAATGAACTCCGCGAGAGAGCGTTAACTGTCCACTGCGTGCGATTAAAATAAAAGTGGCAGTTTTTTGCGCGCGCGCCAAGGAGGAGGGTAGTTCTGATTGCTTACGCGTTTATGTCGGGAGAACACTTTTTTCGCCACATTTTTTTCGCTTTATTTACGAACGCTCGCACCGCCTTTAAAAACGCATGAACGCTCGCACCGCCTTTAAAACGCATTTTGTGTTAATTCGTCGCGAAGCTGGACGCTAAATAGAAACTTTGGTGTATAGAAACTTTGTGATCGGGAAATTATATTGACTGTCAGACCCCCCCGGTGTCGAGAATTATCTCGCAGGATCTCGTCCTGACTGTTGGATGCTGCTGACCTGGATTGGAACGAGGACATTCGGAGGTGAGTGCAGTCTTTGAGTTTCTAACTATCAACCGGCATTTCTCAGCATCTCAATTTGGACTTTACAAAAAACGAATTCGCAAAAATATAACAAAACAACGCAATAGTAGTAATCCTACACCCGTGGAGGAACTATTTACACGCTTCTCCATATTTTTGGTCCTTACGAGCCCGGATTTTCCACTAATCCACATAATTAACGCTATAATCAATTTAAAAACGCCTTTCTTTTCGCCTGAGATTGACCTACGTAATTATTTGGTAGATGTCGATTCTCGTGTTAGTGTATTAATGTATTGCTTGATGCTTACGTATTAATTGGTAATGCCATCATAGTTATTCAATTTAATTATCACTACCTAACTAGTCCATCAAATACTTGTTATAGGGTATTTTCGCCGTCTGGCAATTATAACTTTCGTGTTATAAAACGCTTCGTTTTCTTTGTGTCAACTATAATTTAATTCGCCAAAATGACGGAAAAATCAGATTTAGAAGTTATGTTGGTTCTTTTGAAGCAAAAAAAGGAACATATGTTCGAACGGATAAATCGATTGTATAATTCGTCAAAGAACATCGCATCTTTTGATTCAAGATCAAATGAGAGTTTCATGGCAGAATCTGAAACAATAAACGATTTACGAGATAGATTCGAGGCATGTGTAGATGAAATTAACAGAATAACGATAACCGTGAAACCTACTTCTATTCCTGACTACGCTAGTCTTGATTCTTTTGAAGATTTATACACGCGAGTAAAACGCATTCGAGTCAAGTTAACTACAGACAACAAAGATCGTTCACCTGGCACAAGCCACCTGACTAAGCCTGTAGTGAAATTGCAACCGTTGGTGATTCCTGATTTTGACGGTCGACATGAAAACTGGAATTTATTTTACCAGTCGTTTAAAATGAATATTCACTTGAACGATCAGCTTTCCGACTCGCAACGAGTGCAATATCTTATTTCTAAACTGACAGGAGATGCGCTAAAATTCACTGCTGGTATTGTACCGACGGGTGAAACTTATCGTATTCTATGGGATAGTTTAGTAAAAAAATTCCAAGACAAACGCGCTTTAGGTGTGTTTTACCTAAACAACATATTAGACTTGAACAATTGCGCTCATAATTCTAACAACCTCGACGCTTTTATCAGCAAGTTTTCAGCTTCCATGTCAGCTCTGAAACAGCTTGAAATACCAGATTTAACTGATTTTATTTTCGTGCAATGCGCACTTAGAAAAATGGATGTGCAAACAATTCAAGCATTTGAACTTTCCGTTCGAGGTATTGAAATACCTACTACGCAACAACTGATGTCCTTTGTGCAGGACCAAGCTAAAATACTTGAACGTTCTAATGTGAGAAATAATAACTTTAATAAAGCGCCTGATAATTCCACAACTCGTAATCGTAACGCACGCGACCAACATACTTGCAAATCGTTTATTGCGAGTGGAGTTACGGACGAGTCCCGTACACCAGGTAATCATACCGCGTCTTCGCCCGCTCAAACATCGAGTGCGCGTGCTGCAACCGTAACCGCTGGGAAACAATGTGTTTTGTGTGGAAGTATTGATCACACCCATTTATATAATTGCATGCAATTTAAAAAGCTTGATGCACATAGTATATATCAATTTGTAAAGTCGCAACATGGATGTGTCAACTGTGTTAGTACAGTGCACAGCCTTTCGAACTGTAAATCGTCGTCTGTTTGTGAGTTGTGCAAAAAACGACATCACACCCTTCTACATTTTAATAATGATATAAAAAACAATACGCATTCGCATACCGCTTGGGCAAAATATAATATGCCCACTCCCGCGCCTGCGTCCGCTTTATCGGGCGCTTGCGCGGCCTCCGCTTCGATTGTCCCGGAATCTTCATTTACCCCGGAAGCTGCTACGCAATCTCAGACTTATACGCCTGATCATCAGGGGTATTTGAGCAGGACAGCCGAGTCACAGAATATTGCAAGCGCTAATTCGTGCCAATTGATTAACGCTGCATGGCATACAGCTGAAGAAAAAACAAAGACGACTATTCTCCTTTCAACCGCTCAGGTATTTGCGCGGCGTAAGGGAAGTTCCGGGAATAGATCGATGGTGAGATGTCTAATTGATAACGGCAGTCAGAATAATTTAATAACAACTGATTGTTGTCGCACATTGAACCTGCCGATAACGCCTTTGAATAATTCCTTTATTTATTTTTTTTTTTTATTATTATTTATTTTTGTTTATTCAGTTATTACTAATCAACATAACAGTAAAACCAATGCATTGAAAAGTAAAATTAATAACTATACAAATAGAATGATACGTATAATACTAGCTATCATGTAAAAATAAATAATTAATAGCTTGCAATTTAAACAAGTGAGGGTTGGCGGTAAAAATATCGAAATCTGGTGCCATCGAGTGAATTTCATTTAAGCGCCGCAAAGCACGCGCCAACAAGTTCCACCTCGTAAGGTTAGTGCGCGAGAACGGCTCCGCGAAAAGATGGTGCGATCGAGTACGGAGATAATTATTTGGTATGAATAGATCCACCTTTGCTAGTAAGCTAGGGTTATCAGTTTTACCACGAATTAGATTGAAAACATAGGACATGGTCAGCATTTCTCTTCTGAGACAGAGAGAATTATAGCCAACCATGCCTGTGATAAATGCAGTCGGATACAAAAATGGATAATATCCGTACTGCTTGAAGTACAGAAATCTCAAAAAACACTTCTGTACCTTTTCCAGCATGAGGGTATAAGTATCTTCATGTGGATTCCAAATAGGTGCATTCGTTTCCATGCGACTTCTAACAATCGAGTTGTACAACGTGCGCATAACCCGAATATTATTGAAGTGTTTGGATTGCCGTATTACAAACCCTAGAAGCTTGAAAGAAGTTGTAGATAGTTGTCTAATATGTTCCTTGAAGTTTAACTTGTTTATTAAAGGCGTAGGCTCCGCTTCGCGTCCTATTATAGGATTTGTTTATCTTGACATTGAGTCACGCATTGATCCTGAACAGAAGTATGCTATTCACGCATTAGTAGTCGAATGCATTACAGATAAATTGCCGACGCAATTCATTGAGTGGACAAGCGATTTAGTTTTCCACGATATTCCGCTCGCCGATTTAAATTGGAATATTCCAGGAAATATCGATTTATTATTAGGTGCTCAACTCTTCCCGTACATCTACTTGGGAAACAGGGTCGAATGGAGTCAGAGAGCTCCACCCGCATTATTGACAACATTCGGATACGTTTTGATGGGTGATTATCCCCGTAACGACGTGATACCCACCGCTGCTTCTTTCACCGCCGTAGCGCTGAATGACATAGTTCAAAAATTTTGAGAACTCGAGGAAGTGCCAGCGAATCGCCTGTTGTCACCGGAAGAGACAGAGTGTGAAAATATTTTCACGTCGACTGTGACACGCGATGAAGTAGGCGTTATACCGTTGCATTGCCATTTAACAAGGACCCTTCAGAACTTGGAAACTCGCACGCCGCCGCTTATCGCCGCCTAAAAACGCTCGAGCGTAAGCTTCGCCAATTGCCAAGTTTGCGCGAGAATTATAATAAGGTGATACAAGACTATATTGACAACGGATATCTCAGTCTTGTTGACAAGTCGGACCTTGCTGCGAATGGCTATTACATCGCGCATAGTGCTGTGGTGAGGCCAGACAAACCGATGCCGCGAATCGTACTAGACGCCAGTGCGAAGACCCACACCGGTCTCTCTCTAAATGATGTATTGCACATCGGCCCTAACTTACAAACGGATTTGTTCCTATTGTTATTAGGTTTCAGATTGTTTCCAATCGCTATGAACGCGGATATAAAACAACATTATGTACGTATTGGTGTACCTCTTGACCAGCGTAAATACCTTCGCATTTTATTCCGTTTCAATGAATCCGAGAAAATACGCACGTTCGCCTTTAATAGGCAACCTTTCGGCCTAAAGTCGAGTCCTTATATAGCTATGCGCACTGTGCGACAGCTAGCTTCAGTCATGAGTCCGCATTATCCAGAAGCCGCAGAAGTCGCTGGGACTCGTTTTTATATGGACGATCTGGTCCATTCAGTCCCCGACAAAGTAATGGCCAGAGAACTTGCCCAAGATTTGATAAAAATGTTCAAAGCAGGTGACTTCGATCTGGTGAAGTGGTCGAGTAACTCGTCAGCTTTGCTTAATAGTCTTCCTGACTCACACCGCAAATCACTTGAGTTTGACGCTAGCATCGCCACCCAGAAGGTTTTAGGTCTCTCCTGGGAACCTGGTGAAGATAAGCTCTTCTTCACTTCCATAACGATAACGGAGAAATGCACGAAGATAAATATTCTCTCTGTAGTTGCGCGTCTGTTTGATGTGCTTGGATTGGTCGCTCCTGTGATCCTATATGCCAAGTTGCTTATTAAAGAGTTGTGGCTCAGTAAGAGTGATTGGGACGAACTTGCGCCTGAGCACATACGCACCCGATTTACCGCTCTCGCACAAGAGCTCCACCTTCTTGACAACATGCGGATTCCGCGACATGTCGGAGTTCAAGCAGGTTGTGAGCTACGCCTTGTGGCATTCTGTGATGCAAGTATGGATGGCCTAGGTTGTGTTATCTACGCCCACTGCACTTATCCTACTGGAATACAAACTCGCCTTCTCTGCGCAAAATCCAAGGTCTCACCGACCAAAATCACGACCCTCGCTCGCCTTGAATTATGCGCCGCTTTGCTTATGGCAAAGTTAGTTAAAGCGGTACGCGACGCTTACTCTGAGCGCATTCCCATTGTTGAGATATACGCATTTTCTGATTCCACGATCGCGCTGTCGTGGATTCATTCTTCACCTCACCGATGGTCGATTTTCGTGAGCAATCGTATCGCTCAATGCCAAGAGAACTTGGCAGCTGAACATTTTTACCACGTGACCGGAGCATTAAATCCGAGCGACGGACTTTCACGTGGGATGCTCCCATCGCAACTTATTTCCCATGACCTGTGGTGGAACGGTCCACCGTGGATACACTGCGCTCCTGAGGAATGGCCGATAAAACCGATACACTGCGCTCCTGAGGAATGGCCGATAAAACCATTCTCTTCAGCCAAGTGCAATGATTTGCCGGAGCACAAAGCAAACGTCATGACTGTTACTACACATACATAGCTGCCACTGTTGTATGAGTTAGCGCAACGAGTCTCCTCGTGGGACAAGTTGCTCCGAATAATTGCGTATGTGAAAAAATTCGCTCAACCTAACGCCAAACGCGAACCCCGCTCCGTGGCAGGAATGGCGGCAGCAGAGAACGATCTCTTGCATGCTCTCCAATCTGTACATTTTGCGGACGATTTAAAACTAATCAAAGCTGGGAAATTGCCCGCTAAAAGATTACGAAGTCTCACCGTCTTCCTGGATGAGGATGGTATTATACGCATTGGAGGAAGGCTCTCTAAGTCACAGCTTCCTTTTGAAGCTAAATATCCAGTTCTTCTTCCGAAACGCAGCCATGTTGTGGACTTGATCATACGACATTTTCATGTCGCTAATAGTCACACAGGACCTGGACTTCTTATGTCGATTATACGCCAACGGTACTGGATATTGGATGCCAGAACTGTCATCCGAGCAAAGTTGAAAAGTTGCAACACATGCTTTAAAACCAACCCGACACATCCAACGCCTATAATGGCCGATCTTCCTGCGTATCGTGTATCAGAAGCTAAGGCCTTCACTCACACTGTGTCGACTATGCTGGACCGATCCGTATAACGCTTTCACGCCGCAGAGGTCAACACGCACAGAAAGCATACATATGCCTATTCGTGTGCATGGTTACCAAGGCCGTTCATATAGAACTGGTCTCTGATTTGACGTCAGATATTTTTTTGGCCGCCTTTAAACGCTTTATTTCGCGCCGAGGTCCTGTCTCATGTCTTTATTCGGATAACGCAACTACATACGTAGGTGCTAAGGCACAATTAGACGAGCTTTATAGCTTCTTGCTAAACTCAAAATTTAAAGCTTCGCTCTCAAACGAGCTATTGTCGCGACGCATAGAGTGGAAGATGATCCCTCCTAGAGCTCCAAATTTTGGCGCCATGTGGGAAAGCAATATAAAGAGCATGAAGACGCATCTGTTTAGAGTTATAGGAAGTCAGCTTCTTACTTATGAAGAGCTGCAAACCGTCTTGACGCAGATAGAATCTATCATGAACTCTCGCCCCCTGAGTGTGTTGTCTTCAGATCCACACCCAGAGGTGCTAACGCCCGCCCACTTCCTGATGTCAACGCCGTTGCGTTATTTACCCGCTGCCGATCTGTCCGAACAACGCGTAAATTTACATGAGCGTAAGAAGTTGCTGGATAGCATGGTTCAATCGTTTTGGAAAAGGTGGCACCTGGAGTATCTGCATACTTTGCAGGTTAGGCAGAAATGGGCCACTCCAGACAAACCGGTAGAAATAGGAACTGTCGTTATTGTCGAGCAAGAGAATACCTCTCCCTTAAATTGGCCGTTAGGAATTATTATCGAGGTCTTTAAGGGCTCGAACGACACCGTTCGCGTAGCGATGGTCAAAATGCAGTCTGGGACTTATAAACGCGCTGTTACAAAACTATATCCCATTCCCACGCAATAACGTAACTTATATTTAATAGTTAACTTATCTTTAGTAATTATATATATGTAATTGAGTCTCACGCCTCTTGATCGTAGTCTGTTGTTTAGAATTTGCCGTGTACTTCAACCACTCATAAAGTTATCTCGTTTTGAAAGATCTTGCGACCTTCCAAGGTGGGGTGCATTGTGAAGCGCTATTAAATTGAAATCTATTTATTTTCAATTAAAAATTAATCTTAGTACATTTAAAAATTCCCGCCTTATTATGCTGGTCGATGGTTGGTACTCGAGGACTGCGCGAGCCAATGGTGTTCGAATAAGTTCCAATGAACTCCGCGAGAGAGCGTTAACTGTCCACTGCGTGCGATTAAAATAAAAGTGGCAGTTTTTTGCGTGCGCGCCAAGGAGGAGGGTAGTTCTGATTGCTTACGCGTTTATGTCGGGAGAACACTTTTTTCGCCACATTTTTTTCGCTTTATTTACGAACGCTCGCACCGCCTTTAAAAACGCATGAACGCTCGCACCGCCTTTAAAACGCATTTTGTGTTAATTCGTCGCGAAGCTGGACGCTAAATAGAAACTTTGGTGTATAGAAACTTTGTGATCGGGAAATTATATTGACTGTCAGACCCCCCCGGTGTCGAGAATTATCTCGCAGGATCTCGTCCTGACTGTTGGATGCTGCTGACCTGGATTGGAACGAGGACATTCGGAGGTGAGTGCAGTCTTTGAGTTTCTAACTATCAACCGGCATTTCTCAGCATCTCAATTTGGACTTTACAAAAAACGAATTCGCAAAAATATAACAAAACAACGCAATAGTAGTAATCCTACACCCGTGGAGGAACTATTTACACGCTTCTCCACCGAGTTTTTTCACTTTTTCGACTTTCTCATATTTATTCATAATTATCTTGTTTTCATTTTTCATATTTATTAATAATTAATTCTTTTACAAAATGAGATTTCAATATTCTATATACGAAATTTCAATGCGATCATTGCAGTTATTCTTTTTATGATTTCTATAGTAGTTCCATAGTTATGATACTTTTTATCGAGCGCGGTGATATTGCAAGAAATTCCAATAAATTGCCGCGGTCTGCCATGAAATTATTCCGCTACTCGAAGGGTTAAAAATATCATGAAACGTGTTAAAACAAGTATAGCTACGACATTTCTGACTGTTGTTTGATTTCATGGAAACATTCCTGACAATCCTGGCGTATGACAATGCGTCGTGTTCCCGGTGCTTTGTAATAGTTAGGGAGGTAGTGAATATTTTTAGGACCTATTTTTCAGCTTGTGAAAAAATAAATAAACCTAAAAGTCTATTATTGATGATAATCAAGAAATTCCGAGTCTTACAAAGAGAGAATTGGGACTGAAGTAATTTTTTAATTATATTTTCAGGTTTCTATGGCATCACTGTAATTGAATATGTCAAATCTGGTTTATTATTGATGCTAATCAGGAAATTCCGAGTCTGGCGAGGAAATTCCGAGTCAGGAAATTCCGAGTCTGGCAATTTACTAGAGTCGATTGTTAAATGCGCAAAAAACAATCTGGAATATTTTGAGCTGAAAGAAGCTAGTCTTAGGAAATATTATTAAACTGGGAAAATCGTTGTTTTACGGAGACATCGATCTTAATTTTACACGTTTAAGGCAACATGAGACCTCAGACAAATATCCGAAATGGGCGGACACGCGAAGACAGAGGCGGGGTCAATTTGTCAATTTTGTAGGGTTTAACCAATAAAAATCCAGCAATGACGAAGTGTTAGGCACGATTCCACGTCCGGTCGCGCCGGCAACCGGACGCATTATAAAACTTTTGATCGCAGCGCTAGCAGAGAATAACTGTCTTTGCGCAGTGGTGGTATAAGGGTGTATTAGGTAAAGCATATTTAGTTTAACTCTCAGAGCACTCTCACGTTTTAAATGATTTAAATTAATTTAGGGCCTAAATAAAAATTGTGTTTAAGCACGACGCTAGAGAATTAACCACTCAATATAATGAAAATAAAATAAACCACACTCACCGCTTACATTGCAGAAGTAATCGCGCATGAAAGTTTTCGAAATCAAATGAAAGCATTATTGTCCATGGCAATGAGCAACTTTTTTGAGTCAATATTATAAATTTGTTCCTTATCGAGGGATTCGCTTGGAAACTTTTTTAAATTAATGTTTATATTAAAAAAAAAAACATAAAATCAAAATTATTCAGGTAAAATATTTCCCAAGTAATTGAAATTGTCACTTGTTCGCCACAGAAATGCGTTTTGCCTATAGTTGGTACCAGCATGAAGAACATGAAGAGCAGGGTTAAATCTATTGAGTTTGGAAGGAACACGGAGATTAATTTTATTTAGTAAGTCAGGACAGGTAATATTATTGGAGGTAATTTTTAGCAGAAAGGGTAAGTCCGCGGTTTCACGCCGCTTAATCAAGGGAAGGATATGAATAAATAAATAAATAAATAAATAAATAAATAATATTACTTTCTTATTCGAACGCATCCTAAAATCCATACCAAATATCTCATTATTACCATAGATACATAGACGACCGCTAGAATAATTTCGTGCGTCATTTCGCAAAAATTTCTGGTAAAATTCCATTGTCAAACATCTGCATTTTTTTTTTTTTTTAAATCATCAAAATTTTTATTGGTTTTTATGAGCTAATATCTAAATAGTTTTGTATGTAAATAAGCAAAACGATATATCTTGGATAGAGAATCTAATAAAGTTCACGATAGCATTTACAATTTCTAAATAGGGTTCCGTATTTTTCCGTAAGACAAGTACAAGTTAGAAATGCCGTTTTTTTCACTTTTTCGACTTTCTCATATTTATTCATAGTTATCTAATTGTTTTACAAAATGAGATTTCAATATTCTATATACGAAATTTCAATGCGATCAATGCAAAGTAATTCTTTTTATGCTTGCTATAGTACTTCCATAGTTATGTCTGACATAATACTTTATGTCTGACATGAAATTATGCCGCTACTCGAAGGGTTAAACAGTAATTCTTTTTATGATTGCTATTGTGGTTCCATAGTTAAAGTACTTTTTGTCGAGCGCGGCGATATTGCAAGAAATACCAATAAATTGCAGCTGTCTGCCATGAAATTATGCCGCTACTCAAAGGGTTAATGATTTTTTCATTTCGATAGACGTGCTATTATTATTAAGCGAGTCTGGCAACGCTTTGGCGATAACACATAACAACCAGGTATTATCCTAAGCTATCGTTATAATGTTAAGTAACATCTCACCAATTTTCAGGTCTGAAAAAAAAACCACGATTTTGTTTGGTTTTTCGGGTGCTAGACATCTTTGCCATACCTATAGCTCAGTCAGATTATTTTTTCATATCAATATGGCATGCGACTTCATAGTAAAAATATTTTCGTGAATGCTCAAGAAAGTTTAGGACATTTGTAAAGCCCCATTCTTCTCCGTCGTTTCCTCATTACTGAGGATCGTGGCCTACAACAGTTTGCCTACGAGGCTCCTCCACTTCGACCTGTCTTCTGCATGGCGGGTCGCAGATTGTATTAACCCTTTTGTAACTTCTTTGATGAGGTCGTTTCATCTGGCCGGTGATATGCCTCTACTTCTTCTTCCCTACACTTGACCCTAGGAAAGCATTTTCTCCAGATTCTCTGGGTTTCTCCTGGCAACATGACCGAAGAATGGCAGGACCCTTCTCACGCATACGGTGGAGAGCATCACTTGGAAGCCGAGTTCTTCCAGGACTGATTTGTTGGCGCGGCGTGCTGTCCATGGGATTCCTAGCATTTTACGCCAACACCACATCTCCAGTGCATCGATTTTGGTGCGTATCCGAGCCTTCAGGGTCCATGTCTTCGATGCAATGAGAAAGATCGAGAAAACCAGAGCTCGAACCAGCCTGACCTTAGTCCGCTGACTTATACCTCGATTCCTCCACTGCCTTTCTAGCTTGCTTATGGCCGATCTTGCCATCTGGCTTCTGCGTGAGACCTCCTTTTCGCAGTTTTCGTCGTTGCATATAATAGACAAAACCCCATTACAAAATACATATCTTGAACTTAGAATCAGTCACTGAATATCCTATAAATTACTAGCTCCCGGACTATAAACGTCGAATCGCCACCGTTTTATATCTAGCGGAATATTACACGGCGATGCGGTGCCCGACAGGAATTTTGTTAAAAAAGTGTGTTACACGTCGATAGACGTAAATTACAACCAACATTGCAGGCCCGTAGGAGTTATACAAAGTTTTATCAGAGTATTCATATAGGCAACAGTACTTAACCTTTTGCTGCCAGTTGCACTGTTGAACGCCGGACCAAAATCAGTTACAATGCAACCCAAGCGCCAGGGCTTAAAAACCGTTGCGGGGTGAGCACAGGGGAGTACGTAAAAAATATTGACTTTTTTAAAAATACAATAAATTTTTTCCATTACTGAAATATTTCCGTTTATTTTAATTATAGAAACAAATGATTACATTACATTCTAAACATCATTATTAAAATGACATTGAAATTAATTACATATAACTATTATATATAACATAACACTATATATATATATATATATATATATATATATATATATATATATATATATATATATATATATATAGGTATATATATATATATATATATATATATATATATATATATATACATATTGTTAGGGCCTAGTTTTTATAGTATACAAACTTTAACCTAAATCATTTTAATAATTAATCAGTTAACTTTATCCATCGCGCCATAGACGCGATACACCGAGCGGATACGTCTTACCGTATGTAGACGACAAGTCGCGCACATCCCTAATCAATTTTAATCAGTAAGGTAGAATATTTTTACTTAGAAAAGAGATCTTTCTTCTTTTTTTTTTTTTGGCTGGCAACGACCGAGCAAGACGGTCGAGAAGACACCGGCCGCTCCGCCGTTGGCGGAGCGGGCCGACTACCGCCCATTTAATTATTCATTTGCACACCAGCCAACACAGTCTAGAACTTAAATTCTGTGAATATCTAAAATCTATAACTAAACTCAGTTCAACATCCGGGCAGGACCTCAGCGGATTCCATACCTTATACAGGCAAGTCTTCTATCTGTAACCATTAGCTTCCCCTCATAAAGTCAGATTTTAAAAATAATAAATTTAAATTAAAATATTGTCTTAAAGCCAAATCCCCCGTAAATTACCGTTGCCATATCTTCGTTGGCGAATAAATTAGAGTCATATAAATCAAAATTTATTAAATTGAGTACGTCGAAATAGAGGTAGGTAGTGCGTGGGATGTGCTATAATTCCCGGTGTCTAAGCATCGCATTCCGTCTTCTCGCCTCAATCGATTTCTCTAATACCATCTAAATATTGAATCCAAAATAATAATTTAAAATTTAAAATCATATCCGGGGAGCAGGCGCTAAAAAATCTAGAAGCAACCTTCCAATAACTCCCGCGGGTAGCAGTGTCTTCCTTCTCTATTCCAGAACCCAAAGTACCTGTCCAAAATCCCACTTCGCCGAATTAATCCCTGAAAATTGAAAGGCTGTAACGTTCAGTTTTCCACGAATCTAATTTTAGAATTTTTGTTAATTCCAACTACTCGGATTCGCCATATGCTATGGCCTAGCTTTCATTTATTATAATCAAAATAAAATATGTTACTCTGTCAAATAAACCTTTCATTTTGGTTAATTAATCATTATTTAGCGAATTAAAGAAATCGAGACGGTACCTAAAAATACCGCCGGGCCAGAGCGAGCAACAGGCTCGTAGGTACCCGACTAGCACTGGACAGGGTAATGTTTCAGGGCAAGGAATAAATAAAGAATAATTTTATAAAAGAAACTTTGAAATTATATATTTTAATTTTATCATTTAGCGGAGAAAAGAACCGCAGTACATTATTTAATTATAGCAGCATCTGCTGGTTTAGAGCGCACCTAGATTCAAATAGTATTTTCTCGTTTTTTAAATATAATTATCTAGCAATTATTTCCAATAAATTCATTAGACGATTTAGCCATTGATTTATGTAAGAGCGCGGACCGGGACCGGGGCCGAGCGCTCCAAGCGGGCGCGATCGACGCGCGCCGACGCAGTAGCTCGTCGGTACACCGATAGAGGGCGCGGTGAGTAAATCATAATATTCGATCTCGTCGCCGCAGCGCACTAAACTTGATATCGCTTCTTCTTCTTCTTTTAGTCCTCTCACAAGATATATCGAAATTCATTTTATAATAAAACATAACTAGGGTACTTGACCGTCCATTCAATTCGAATGCTCTCGACTTTAGGACGACGTCAATACAGGATTTTAACCACCCCTGAGCACGACTGAGCTACCGTGGTATCCTTGGCGTCGCTCCACTCCCACGCACAAAGGTAACTTCCCAGGCGGAGGGAGGCCCTTTGCATTTGTTTATGTGGTCTATCATCTATTTCTCGCATGTGTAGCTGGCGCCTCTACAAATAAATACACTTTTATCGTTACACATAGCAGCCATCAAAGACATCTTTATATTTTATTTTATTTAGACTCATAACAAATCTGGCGTCCACCGCGGGGCAATTTTTTTTTAAAATAAACTACAGTATTTTCCCACCGCGACCCGCCCATATCATCTTTTATATCATTTTTTTACAAATTCATATGAAAACAATAACAAATTTGGGCCCAACTGGGGCCGTTAAATATTTTTCAAGATTCAATTTTGTTTTAAATTTACCGTTATCATTACATTATATACAATTTTAAGTTTTATTGTTTTTATCTCATATATCGTCCGAAATATAGGATACCATAAGATTTCCCACCCAACCCCGCCCAAAAATTTTTTTTCTTTTTATTATTTTTATATTTTTCTTTTATTGTTTCTCTACACAACGTACCTACTGCCAATTTATTTTACAGGTTGTTACAAAACTAACACAAATATTTTTTTTCATGCTTTAAAAAGTGCTTTACATTTTAATTTTTTTAAATAATATACTACATGTACAATAGCCTTTCAGCCATAAGCGTAAGTAATAACCAAGGTGTCTTGGGGATTTGACTTCGGAATCAGCAAAGGATTACGTGGGGATTTTGCTTCTTCGACGACACGTTGGACACATATCTAGTTATACTGTTACAACAAACGAACCTTAAGATATTTATGCAGAAAGATATCAGCAATTAGTACTTCTATTCACACTTATAATAAATACTTAGCAAACATTCACAACCCTACAGGGTGTTACAATTTTTTTTAATTTTATTCTTTTTTTTTCATTTTTTATTTTATTTTCTTTTTAGTTTTCATTTAACTTCATCAATTTTCTTTTTCTCATCTCCTTTCCCATTTGCCTTATTGCATATGGGTCTTTAACTTAATAAATTCATACAACATTACATCAAGTACACACTAATCTACATCAACACACTAGGGTCAACATTTTCACTTGTTCTACAATCTCTAAAAAAAATAATAGTAATAAAATCAAGGCGTAAACTTCCACAACCTTTACGATTTTGGAGTTAGCATCATGGCACCCAAGAAAACAAGGGCCGCTGCAAGAGCTCGTCAGCAATCACCAAGCAGGCTCATCGAGGAAAATACCACTCACCAAATTCCAGAGCAGACGGAAAAACAGACATCGGAAAAACCTAAGGCAGGAAGCAAGTCAGGCATCGAAGACTCGATTCCGCACAGGAAACCGACCACCAGCTCAAGGATCATCGAATATTCAGACAATGAAAGCGAAGAAGAGGCATATACGAGGAAAATATGCAGGGAAACGCAAGATACGGCGACAACTTCAGATATTTTTCAATCTTCGGCCGCGGGAAAACATAGAACGTCCCCAAGCATCTACAAGTGGAATTTAAGATACGACGGATCTACTCCAATCTTGGAATTTATCGACAAAATAGAGGATAAAGTACAAGCAAGGGGGGTCACAGAAAGAGAACTTATCCAAGGATTCACCGACCTGATGGAAGGTCCACCTTTACTTTGGTTCCGAAGCATCAGAAAATACGTAAAAACGTGGAAAACCCTAAGAGAAGCGTTAATAAATAAATACGAACAGCTTAATTACCAAACACGCTTGGAAAATCAGATGAGGATTACCAAACAACTCCCTGGGGAAACCATGCACGACTACGTTACACGGATCGATACTATGAACAGGAGATTATCACCAAGATTACGGGACGACACCCTACTGGAAATAGTGAAATTAAACGTTCTACCGCTGTACCACACACTCCTGGGAACTTCAAGACTGGACGATATTGGAACTTTGCTGGATTTAGCGAAAAACTTCGAGCAGTACGCGCTAGCCCCAACCCCAACGGTAGCGAGCAGCATCCAGAACAGGACCACAATAGCCGCCATGGAAGAGCAACCCACGTACACCGACAGACACGATGAAGAGGAAATAGCAGCCTTTTCACAAAACAACAAATTTCATCCGCGCCATGATAAACCACCGCCATTCGTCAGAAGATCCGGATACGGAAACTCGACACCGTACGAACAACGCCCGCAAGAATACCAAAAACCTCAACAAACACAATTTTCCCAGCAAAAATACTGTAGGAAGTGCGAAACACGAGGGCACGATTACAAGGAGTGCCGGAAATACCCAAAACCAATGTGTTTCAACTGCAAATTACAGGACACATATACCAGTTCTTGCGCAAGATGTAACGGAGTACCGCCAGGATACCACCAATCCCAACCAAAAAACGGGAGAAGCCACGGATACAGGCAATAGACAGGGCTATAGCCGTGGAAAACTTCACACTGTCACCAGAACCAAAATTCTACGATACTCGCCCACATGCAAAAATAATCATATTAGGAAAAACGTACAATGCACTCGTGGACACCGGTTGCGCAGTCTGCATTTTAGGCAGGAAAATGCACGAACGCTACATACAGCTCGGAAAAACTATAAAAAACGCAGAGAGCCGCATATCAACAGCGGACGGAACACAACAGGATATACTTGGATACATGACATTGCCAGTGCAATACAAAGGAAAAAGCGAGAAAATTAATTTCCTAATCTGCCCCACAATAAAAAAAGACGTAATCCTGGGGATCGACTTCATCAAACAGTTCGACGTAAAAATTTCAATCGACACGAACTACGACATACAATTGGCACAGCTAAACCACACCGCGAGCCAGCAAATCAGGAATGTAGACGACCTTACTCCGCAACAATTACGACGATTACAGCACGTTAAAAAATTATATGAGGACATCTCCTTCGAAAAAAAAGGTCTCGGAAAGACGCACTTATTGAAGCATAAGATCGTAACCACGGGCGATCCAATTCGTCAGAAACCATACCAATTATCGCCAGCGAAAGACAAGCTGATTAAAGACGAAATTGACGACATGCTAAGGTTAGGAGTGATTACTCCCATAAAATCCCCATGGTGTAATCCAATCCTCGTAGTGACCAAGAAGGATGGCAGCCCAAGGGTCTGCCTTGACTCCAGAAAATTAAATGAAGTGACTACAAAAAACCGATACCCCATGGTGTCCTCGCAGAGAATCCTCGACAATCTAGGAAATGCTCGATATTTAACTTCAATTGACTTATCGAAGGCATTCTGGTAGATCCCGATGGAAGAAGCCTCCATATACAAGACCGCATTTGCAATACCTGGAAAAGGTATGTTCGCCTTTTTGCGAATGCCCTTCGGACTCTGTAACGCGTCATCAGACCTAAGCACCCTCATGGACCAAATATTCGGCCCCGAATACGGAAACAAGGTTTTCGTGTATGCGGACGACCTCATCATCGCCTCAACAACCTATGACGAACACATCGACACCTTATTACGCGTGAGGGAGAGCCTAAAAGAAGCGGGATTGACAATCAACCTTAAAAAATGTGAGTTCTGCAGGCCCGAATTACTGTACCTCGGCTACGTTGTGGACAGGCAAGGATTGAGAACGGACCAAGGGAAAGTAGCTTGCATAACGAATTTCCCAAGGCCAGACCGCGTAAAGCACGTAAGAAGTTTCCTCGGATTGAGCGGATACTATCGTAGATTCGTAAAAGACTACTCAAAAATCGCCGCTCCACTCTGCAAATTAACGGGGGGCAAAAAAGGTGTAAAATCAAACTTTGTATGGACAGAGGAGGCGGAAAAATCCTTCATAGCATTGAAACACGCGCTGACAACTACTCCGATCTTGAAGTGTCCAGACTTCAGTAAAGAATTTACAATAAGCTGCGACGCTAGCGACACCGCGATAGGAGCGGCGCTGACTCAGTACTCTGAGGAGGAGAAAATGGACCTCCCCATATCCTACTTTTCACAGAGTCTTACCCCAGCGGAAACCCATTACTCGACTACCGAAAGAGAATTACTCGCCGTCTTGAGAGCAGTTTTACACTACAGGACGTACGTAGAAGGCACCCGTTTCAAGGTAATAACGGACCATAGTAGCCTGAAATGGCTTACGAAACTGGAGGGCCCTTCAGGAAGATTGGCACGCTGGAGTACTCTATTATCCCAGTTCGACATGGAAATCATACATCGGAAAGGAAGCCTGAACATCGTCGCAGACGCGCTTTCTAGAATACCTTGTATGGCCTTATCAGCAGATTTCCGCCGAGAAGATTGGTACACTCGCATATACAACACGGTACAAAACGACCCCTACGCATACCCGGAGTACAAAATTGAGAACGAAAAATTATACAGATATCACGCCCCAAAGAGAGGCGAAAAACTCCTGAACCCGTGGAAAATCGTGCCAAAATTCGCAGACAGGCTAACAGCGATAAAAGATATTCACGAAGGAGAATTCGCGGTCCACTTCGGCATATTTAAAACATTAAAAAAACTACAATCGTATTTCTATTGGCCCGGCATGCAGAAGGAGGTAAAAGCCTACGTGAAAAGATGCGACACATGCAAAGCCTACAAGATAAGAACGGGACCAGCCCAGGGATTCATGGCCACTCCAAAATCCGTAAAAACTCCAATGCACACTATAAGTATCGACCTAATAGGGCCTATTACGAGATCACTGTCGGGATTCACATATATATTATCCGTGGTAGATGTATTTACTAAGTACTGTTGGTTATTTCCCCTGAGAAAAGCCACCTCCGCGAACATAACGAAACACCTCGAGAATACCATATTCCTAGCATTCGGCACCCCAGCGGTCATAACACTAGATAACGCAACTTACTTCCGATCTAAGGCCTTTAAGGCGTTAGCAGATAAATATAAAATCCCCAGACTGTTTTTCGGCTGTGTCTACGCCCCGCAGTCAAACATGGTCGAAAGATATAATCAGACAATTGAGACATCGCTGTCGATTTTATCAGGCAAAGACCAGAGGAAATGGGATAAATACCTCTTATTAATCCAAAACGCACTTAATAGCCACATAAATTTAGCGACAGGCTTCTCCCCAGCTTACCTAATGTTTGGGCGAGAACCTATAGTTGATGGACGTTATCACAAAATGTTAAGCTACGTGCCAGACAAAAACGCCAAAATAATACTCGATACCCCACACGAATTCGCAAAGGGATTAGAGTCATTAGCGGACGCCTATGACATAGTGCAGGAAAGAATGTTAGAGTCATTCAGAAATAGTTCTTCGAGATACAACCTTAGAAGAAAACACGTCGAATTTAAAACAGGAGATTGGGTCTGGGCCAAAAACCATACATTGTCAAGAAAAGCAGATTTTTTTTGTAGCAAACTCAGCCCTAGGTACATAAAGTGCAAAGTCATTGCGAAAAAATCCCCAGTCGCCTACGAGTTAGCCGACGAGAACGGAAAACCGCGGGGTCTTTTCCATATTAAGGACATTGCGAGTAATTAATACCCTATAACAACATATGGTCTAGCGTGGCGTCGCCGAGGTGAAGTCGAACGCGTCATCACGGTTTCCATCGTGAAACTGCGGATTCCGGGTATAAATCGCACAAGGTACACAAAAAGGTATTAACTATTGCGTCTATAAGGCATAAAATAAGCTATTCAACAGAAAAAACAAAGATTCAAAATTATAACTCCCTTTGATATAAGACAAACAAATTAAACAATTAATTGTATACAACCTAACGCACTTTATCAAGATACAAAATCCAAAACAAAGCGCAACAGATAAGCTAAATTCACACACACAAAACACATTACACAACAGAACACACGGTCTAAAGTACCTACAGAACAAAAATCAAACACAAATACTAATAGTTTATACAAAAAAAAATTTTATAAAATATAAATTTTTTTTTGAAAGGTACTCTCATCCGGCAAGAAGGCGCCGGATTCGGTACCTCACCATGTGGGCAAATTTAGCCCCAAATTCTTAAAAATATAATAAATATCATTAGTGTATTTTCATTCCCAAATTTAAAAACAAACAATATTTCGAGTCAATGCAATCAAACACACTTACACAACACCTGCGTTAAGCGATTATTTATAAATAGATCCGACCGACCAACATACACGGCAGTAGGTATGATAAATCATAATATAGAGATAAAATCGAGCGCATTTTTACACACAATTAAAACACAAATAAATACATTTCCCTTTGCATGGGCCGTTGCGGCAAAATCAAAGAACAAAGATATTTCTCTACCTTAATTATATTTATACGCAACTATGCGATTTTTAAAACGGTTCGGTGCTTAACCGTTCGCTTGCGAGAGAAACACCGCCGGACAAGTTCTGGATTTTTTTTAATTATATATTTACTGGGTTTAGTCTTCATCCTACCGTTAAGGTGAAAACGCAAGGAACTATTATGTTCCGGGTATTCAATGCATCAACTGTCATCGTCGAATTAAAATCTACATGCTCAGCTCTGTTGTAAAAATACTTCTATATTTTCTATCAATTATTTTATATTTTTTTTGACATACAATCACGCGGCAAGTAGATCGTTAGTACTAAGTAGCGACTAGGAACCCCTTCAAAAACCGTTGTAGATTAGTCATAAGCTACAGAAAGCTCTTTGTTCGGTCTTGGCTTTTGCCAAGATATGGAATTCTCCATACCATAATTTCTTCATTGTAAGATAAAAAAACCCCCATTGATTTCCCGCAACGTTATTTTTTAAAATGAATAAAAAGCTCCATTAGTTTGCCCATAAAACACTCATCAAAGTATCACGACAATGATCTTAATTGGATATAAATATTTGGAAAATATTACATATAAATGTCTTAACGCATTTTTTTTAAAAAACAGTCAAAATATTAAATATAAGTACAAGACGGACAGCTTTAAGAATGAAAGGAAAGTATGTTAGGAAGTCCCTGCATGATGATGAAAGACAGAAGCGCGAACGGGACACGAAAGAGAAAAACTTAAGTCAAAATACTGAATATTATTATTTACCACCATGACTACAAAATTTACATCTCACAAAATTTATATGCAATAAAAACATCACATACTAAGGACCTCAAAAATCCTAGAAAGTTAGGGAGTTGCCTGCGGAACAACGCATAAAGGAACTCTAAAATTTAACTTCGTACCATCACGAGTGAAAGACCGCGAGGTCTATAAACATCTAGAACTGGTTGTTCGTGTAAAAGAAAATCACACTGCCGTTCTACCCCGTCCACAAACAACAATAAACACACACGCTCAATTCTTTTTTTTTTTTTAAAAAAACACAAATATACAATATTTTTTTAAAAATTATAAACTTGAATACCAATACGACCAGAATTTTACGCAAATTAAAATTACGTAATTCGCTTCTGTATATTTCAGATAAGTCGTCAAAATGGTCAATACAAGATTAAAGAGCCGGCCTACAATTTTCATCTCGCCTTTCACATTATGCTAACAATTATTTGATAAAATAAGCTCGAACGCTTCTACACACTGCACATTGTTGCGAAATATATTATTATTATTATTTTTTATTTTAAAAAACGTATTAGCAGACATCTATTGGTAGTCTTGCTTTCGTTAGTTAAGGCCGTTTCACTATAAAACACACCATAAATACAAAAATAAACAACATTAAAACAATATATCAAAACAATCAATAATTAAAAGGGCACAAAATCAAAGGAAACACCGCTACCCGAAGTACCATTCCTGCAAATGCATATCATAATTTCAAAACTTAAAATTAAAATATATTATAATTTTTTTAAATCCGGAACCCTTCATAATTTTATTTGTTTATACAAAAAAAAAAAACCGGAAACATTTAGCACCTGCTCTCCCATACCTACTACACCCCTTTCACCATTTTAATAAACAATTAATTTTTCTGTTCCCCATTGGATTAATTATCTATACGTTCATTTAATAAAGCCTGAATATAATCAAAAATATAACCCGCCGGAATGGATGCTTATAGACCGAGATAAAAAAAGAGTTTAGTTTTTTTCCTTTCCCCTTCCTTTCTTCTAATTTTTTTTCAAAGAATGTAGCTACAAAAAGTAGCAACATTTCTAATTTATTTATTTCTTTTTGTTTGTTTTTCAACCATGGAATTTCATGTGTAAAGCTGCACAATATGAGCACTGCCACTGTTATAATAATTTTTCTTGTTCTTTGTTTA